>JAYESA010000004.1:348348197-348638197 GCA_036927795.1 Iris macrosiphon
ACCCAAAGGAGGTGCAGTGGGGCAATCTCATATCTGGTGAGCAGTAGATCCACAAAACAAACACACCTTCAGCCTCCTCCTACAAACATCCCAAGTGTGTCCCGTCTTCCTGCAATAGGCACAAGTGGGCACCCTCTGATCCTGACCCTACTGCGCTGTCTTCTTCCCATAGGGACGCTTAGCCGGTCCCGCACTACCACTTGCACTACCTGAATCATCCCTGCCTCTCTTGGACTTGAGCTCCAAGTCATCCTCTGCTCTCTGAGCGTCTCCTACTATCTGCTCGAAAGTTGTCTCACGGTCGCTCCTAGTCAAAGACTTGACCGCCATGACCAAGCCCTTGCGAAACTTCCTCGCCTTTTCTGCCTCACTCAAGTCCTCTACAAATCTGCCCAGACGGCAGAACTCCACTGCGTACTCGTCCACTAGCATGCTCCCTTGGACGAGTGCCTCGAACTTGCTCTCTAAAGTACTGAGCGCCACATCTGGGAAAAACTTCTCCTTAAAACTCCTCTTGAAAGCCTCCTAAGTAAGCCCTGGTGCCGCGATCCTCGTATCAGTGCGATACCATGTCAAGGCGAGATCGAACATCTGACTGCCCGCTGCCTCTATCTGCATGCTCTCTGGAATCTGTGCCAGCCAAAAAATTACCTCAATCTGCTCTATCTAGTCATCCGCGTACAGGATCCCTTCTGTAACCCGGAACTCCTTGGGCCGCATTCTCTGGAAGTCAATGATACTGCCCGGCCTCGACTGCTGAGTCTGATCTTCCTGTGGCTGAATCTGCGCCACCCTATCCACTGCCGTCATGGCCACCTGGTGGGCGTTCTCAATGCCCAGCCTCATCACATCCACCTGACGGTGCTGTACGTCCATCATCTCCCTGAAGAATGCAAACAACTGCGTAGCATCTACTGGTATAGGAAGTGGTGGAGGAACCACCGGAACGACTAGGGCAGTCCTCGGATCGACAAGTGGAGGAGGATCCCCGAGAGAAGCAGATGCTCCCTCAAACGTAGGAGTGGTGAGAGGAGCGGTAGCAGCTGGCTGAATACGAGCTGGACGAGAGGTAGCAGACCTCTCAGTAGCAACTGCTGGAACGGTATAATGGGATCGTGTCTTCGTGTCACTACCACTTTTCCAAGCAAGGGCATTTGTGTAAATTCACCATTTTGAATAATTATGAATTTAATTAATCTGCTGAGTTTTTAAACTATTTATATATTGTTGGTGATATTTGGTTTAAGGTAAAAACCCTAGAACTCATTAGGACAGACCCTAGTGAGTCAACCCTAATTGTAAATCCAGTTCTAGTGAAACCCTAGAATTTAAATTTTAGGATGAACCCTCAAACCCTAGCAGGCCTAAACCTGAGTAAATTAGGTTCTGCATGACCTAACATAGGGGGTTTAACCTAAAGCTACGCATGGAAACCCTAAAACTAGATTAATATAAAAGGGAACCCTCTCTTCCTTCATGTAGAAAAGAGAAACCCTAGCCTCCATCAAGAGAAACCATCTTCTCACCCAATTTTCGAGATTTAACCCTAGGGCTTCCATCTTCCTCCTCCAAAGCAAGGAAAGCAAGGAACGTGGGCCAAGGAACCTTGGGGAAGAAGAACTCCCATTTGAGAACCGATCTCTATAGGTAAATTCGAATTTTTATCTTTAATTTTTGTTTTTCTGTCGATTGTTGGTCATTAGGGAACCCTTGCTGTGTAGTTCGATTTTTTTTTAGGGTTTTGGATTGGGTTTTGGTGACCAACATGGGGTTTTCCCCAATTATCAGGAACCCTAACCCTAGGTATTGGTATGTAGACTGATTTCATCACATATGTGTAGGTTGAACTCGATTCTTAGGGTTTTGATCGGGAACTTAGGGGTTGTATGTGAATTCGTTTATGCCCTACATATGTATGATAAAATGTTATTAGGAACTTACCTATCTAACTTATTTAATTTCTGCATAGTTGATATATGAATCTATATGTATATATATACTGTGTTGTAAATAGGTTATTGCAGTCGGGTTTGGTTCTTGGGTGTATCAGAAATTGGAGTTTAGTTGACTGTAGGAGAGCAGGGGGCATTCTTCTCAGTTCAGTGAGCATCCTAAATTCTATTGTTGACCGAGTATCAGAACTGTGCACAGTCGGGCAGTGTGTGTGGCTGTGTATTTGGAGAGTAAAACTGTGTTTTTTCCTGTGTGAATCAGCATGTATGCAGTCGGGTTTGGGACTGTTCTGTGGCTGAGTAGCAGAGTAGGAAAATAGGAACTTGTGCTGTGTGTGTAATTCAGAGAATGAGAGATTTGGGCAGAGTGTAACTAGTGTGCTGTGTTCACAGTGTGAGATGGAGGTTGTAGGAGTTTAGTGTAGATAAGGGTGTATCATTCACTGATACATAATAGTGTGTTTTGAGGGGTGAGGACTAGTGCTCGAGTGTGTATTCATGGGAGAGATAAGTGTATATGTTATGTGTTGGTCCTTGAGTGATATTCAAGAGTGAATGAATATGGGTAAATATCCTATTGGAACTAAGGTGCAGGAGTATCTGAGTATCAGTATAGTGAGTGTTCTCAGTTATATGTGAATTCTCTGTGTATCCTTGTGTGTGTGTATTGGGTTAGGATATAGGGTGTGGCTCAGTGTTTATGTATTGTGTCTGTGTATTAGTCCTAATGGCCTAGTGTAGCTTGTGGTAACCTGTGTCCCAATGTCTGTGTATCAGCATTTAGTAGTGTATCAGCAGTTGAGGGTTTTCAGTTAGGCTTCCTGTGTGTAACTCTGAGAGAGGGGAGGAAATCTGTATAGTGTATCCTAGAACCTAGTGCACTGTGTGTGTGTAGTTGTTAGGTTCAGTGAGGGGTATGTGCTGTGCTGTGCTGTGTGTTCCTATCTATGTGTGCCTATGTGTGTGTATTAGCACTGAGTGTGTTCAGTATTTGAACTGTGTCAGTGTGTGTAAGTGTATCAATGTGAGTTGGGTGCTATATTCCTGAGTTCACAGTTAGATTTATACCTGTGTGCAATTTGGGGTTAGGAATTAGTGTGTGGGTGTAGTTGTGTCTGTGTGTGTAGCTTATGTTGCCTGTGAGTGAGTGTAGTGTGTCTGCCTAGGAGTACCAGTATGTATAGGAGTATATAAACTGTGACTGTATCAGTGCACAATAAATGTGTTAGCTGTGTATCAGTGCACAGTATGTATATCAGTGAGGTCAGTGGTGTGTAGTTAATGTGTGACTGTATCAGTGCACAGTTAAATACCAGGTGAAAGTTTAGCCTAGAGATTTGGTTAGGGCTTCTACAAGAGGATCACAGCAGCATCAGTAAGAGGCAATTTCAGTAGGGTACTTGAGTGAAGAGATTAAGTTAGTATGGGTAAAGGTCATGGTTCATGTATTTCTGACTATAACTAAGGTAGTACTTTTATACTTATGAATAGGAGTATATAAACTGCTAGTATTTAATATAGCTATATTAAGACCAGTGGTATCTTAAAAGACTTTGCATGATAGGGTTAACCTAGTATTATGTAATATCTTATAGATAGCTATGTACTAATGTCTAGTATAGCTAGAAATGACTAGTTTAGTTAGGTTTGGTCCAATATGGACTATTATGATGTATATGGACTAGCATTAACTAGTTGACCTAAATTGGACCAGTAAACCTCAGAATTGACCTAGAGGCCTCATTTTTAATTAGTTAAGCATGTTTATTTCTTTAATTCAGTATCTGACATTAATATTCCATAAATAGGTCATTGTGATCCCACTTTGGACATTGATCCTCACACCTTGCTCAGGACCACAGGCGAGTACATTCTCTGACAGTTTTCATTGTTGATTACTTCTATAAATTGTAGTGTAATACATACTTGATTCCGACACTGTGGATACACGGGTTAGCACCCTAGATCCCCATCATGAGGAGTCGTGATTGGAATCCATCGTGCTAGCTGGGAGATGGAGAACTATTAGTAGATTATGTGATCATATCCAAACTATCATGCATCATAGCTCACCCCACTTCTCACGTCGGGTGCAGCCTAACCATCATCATGCCTCATAGCTGTTATATATGATTAGCCTGACCATTATCATGCATCATAGATAACCATATGGTTAGCCTGACCTTCACGAATCATAGCTAATCATATATAACCAGTCTGATCTAGTCCCAAGCCGATCACATAATAAACTGATAATTCAAACACTTAGCTAGATGTCTATTTTTATTCTGATTCACTTGTTCTAGCATTCACTATTTATTGTTCATTGCTAGATGCTCTATTGTCTATTTTATTTCTCCTGTACTTCTCATTTTCAGCATTTACTCTCATCTTGTATTTCTTACATTGTTTATAGACTTTGTCAATTTAATGAAACTGCTGTTAGTGCTTGTGCTTCGCTCCAATCCTGACTGGATAAACATTTTCAGAGGACCTGGAGGACTTTTGCCCCACTCATTACGGACCAGGATTAGAGGGAGATTTCACTCCAGAAATCCCAGAGGAGTTGCCTATTCTAGAGGAGAACTTACCTGCCTGTTCTTAGATTACTTTTTCTGCACTTATTGTTTTAGACTGAGACTGAGTTGTATTTATTTATTTTGTGACTTTGTGAGGTCATTTAGACCCAGGATTTGAGTTGGACTTATTGTGGTTGGTTTAAATAGAACTCTTTTCTATTCTCATCGTGCCATTATGCTTATAGTTGTGATTGAGTATATTATAGAACTGTGGTTTATTTATCATTGTCCTCCGTACGGAGTTGAGACTATTGACAGGATATACTATGTTTGTGACCTAGACAGCGTTCTACCGCCGATGCTGCGGCGTAGGCTGGACGTACCCACGACTCATGCCCAAATTCCGGGTGCGGGTCGTGACACGTTTTAGTGATGGCCCATACAGGTCTTAGCCTTAGATTCACATTAGAGCGATATCGTAGTGGTGCTCGCTTAGAGTATTACTACGAGCCTGTTTTAGGAAATAGGAATTAGGCCGAAGATATGCTCAATCATAATTAGGAAATTTCTGATTCTTATAATACTACTCTTAATGATTAATTCCTTTAGAATTTTACTGTCCTCCCTTGATGATATCGTGTCTATTGCCTTAATTAAATCTTTTGATCTGTCTTCAGGATGCCGCCAAGGAGGTCCCAGAGACTCGGAGCAGCAGATTCAGAGAGGTCTGCCACCTCTCGTGCTGCCGGACAGACATCCGCAGCACCTCCTATATCTCCAGTACATGTGGGAGTGTCTGCAGCATTCGGGGGTCCTCCACCACCTGTTCAGAGGGTCCCCGCAGCTACGACGGAGCTACCACCACCACCACCAGTTCAGTATCCAGGAGGTGTGCCCGTCGATGGGGCACAGATGTTCGCTTTGATACAGGGCATGGTCGATGCCCAGAGGACGTCGGCAGAGGCTCAGAGAGTGCAGGCTGAGGCACATCAGGCCCAGACAGAGATGATAAGGGTGAACATGGAGAATGCTCACCAAGTGGCTCTCCAGGCTGTGGAGAGAGTCACTCAACAGTAGCAACATCCTGGTCAGCAACAACAGAGGCCGGGCACCATTGTGGACTTCAAGAGGATGATGCCTCGGGAGTTCAAGGGGACAGAAGGGATACTCTACGCCGATGATTGGCTAGAGGACATCGAGAGGAACTTGCGTTTGGCGCAGATTCCAGAGGCGCTCCAGATCGAGGCCGCTGGCAGCCAAATGTTCGACATTGCCCTGACGTGGTTTCGTACAGAGCCGAGGCTCTTGCGCAGGGGACTCACTTGGAAGGATTTCAGGGAGCTCTTCAAGGAGAAATTCTTCCCTGACGTTGCCCTGGGAGCCTTGGAGAGTCAGTTCCATGACTTAGTCCAGGGGAGCTCGTCCGTCGATGAGTATGCCGCAGAGTTTTGCCGCCTGAGCCGCTTCGCGCCGTCGATGATTAGAGATCCGGGGGACAGGGCCCGGAAGTTCAGAAAGGGGCTGGCAAGGGAGATCAAGTCTCGCACGTCGGGACGTCGTACCGCTACTTTCGAGGGCATATTGATGGATGCCCAGATAGCCGAGGACGACTTGGACCTCAGGCCCAAGAGGGGACGCGATGTTTCCGGAGGAGCAAACAGTAGTGCGGGACCAGGCAAGCGTCCACACTATCAGCAGCAGCAGAGGCCCTTTCAGCAGCAGCACCAGCAGCACCAGGCACCAGCCAGAGGGCAGGTCCAGCAACAGCAACAAAGGCAGACTCAGCCCGCCCTCCAGTGTACGTACTGCGGGAAGACAGGACACACCAGAGAGATCTGCAGGAAGAGGTTAGGCTCATATTTGTACTGCGGATCGACGACACACCAGCTGAAGGATTGCCCTACCATTCGTCCAGGTCAGGGTGGAGCAGCCGCCCAGAGGGGACCAGGCAGGGTACCTACCGCACCAGGAGGCCAACAACAGAGGGGACCACTTCCACCGCAAAATCAGAGGTTTGCCCAGCATCAGCAGCAGAGAGGTGCACCCCAGGGGCGAGCGTACGCCATGGCAGTCGAGGAGATCGAGCCAGCAGGAGACTTGATCACAGGTTCGGTTCTTCTCGATTGTATTCCCGCATTTACCTTATTCGATTCTAGCGCTTCCCATAGTTTTGTGTCTGTATCATATGCACTTCGACATCACTTAGAGACAGAACCATTAGCTAGGACTTGCAAGATCATGACTGGTGGAGGTATTATCCTAGTCCGTGATCACTGTAAGGACCGGAGAGTATCAGTAGGAAGTCGAGAGTTGAGCGTGAGCTTACTCGTCATGCCACTTCCAGGGTACGATATTGTACTCGGAATGGACTGGTTGAGTAGGCATCATGCTACTATAGATTGTTATGGAGGTAGAGTATTGTTTAGACCACCAGGAGAGCCGGAGTTTGAGGTCGTCAGAGGAGCAGCGGAACAGAGGAGGAGCACATTTTGCGGAGCCAGGACGGAAGAAGAGGAGTTGCCACATCCTCTGATAGCGGAGTTCCTGGATGTATTTCCAGAAGAGTTGCCAGGCTTGCCGCCAGACAGAGATGTTGAATTCTCTATAGACTTGGTTTCAGGAGCGGAGCCCATTTCACAACATGTTTATAGAGTCAACAACAGCGAGCTGGCAGAGCTGAAGAAACAAGTTGAGGAGCTGCAGGACAAAGGCTTCATCAAATCCAGTTCATCACCATGGGGAGCTCCGGTATTGTTCGTACCGAAGAAGGACGGCACGGTGCACATGTGCATTGATTATAGAGCTTTGAACAATATCACCATCAAGAACAAGTATCCGCTGCCGAGGATAGATGATCTTTTCGATCAGTTGAGCGGGGCGAGGGTGTTTTCGAAGATAGATCTGAGGTCCGGCTATCACCAGGTGAAGGTGAAGAAAGAAGACACACCGAAGACAGCTTTTCGGACTAGATACGGCCAGTTTGAGTTCATGGTAATGCCATTCGGTTTAACCAATGCACCGACAGTATTCATGAACTTGATGAACAAGGTGTTCCACCAGTACCTCGACAAGTTCGTGGTGGTGTTCATCGACGATATTCTTGTGTATTCCAAGACCCCGGAGGAGCACGAAGAGCACCTGAGATTGGTCTTAGAGGCTCTCAGGAAGGAGAAGCTGTACGAAAAACTCTCTAAGTGTGAATTCTTCCTTGACAAGGTCGAATTTCTTGGGCATGTGGTATCAGGTGACGGAATCTCGGTAAACCCAAAGAAGATCGAGGCAGTGGAGTCGTGGGCTACCCCCAGTTCGGTAGCTGAGATCAGGAGTTTTCTCGGGCTAGCAGGATACTACAGGAGGTTTGTACAAGACTTCTCCAAGATTGCAGCGCCAATGACCAGGCTGACTAGGAAGGATATGGATTTTGTCTGGACGGAGGAGTGCCAGGCCGTATTCGATGAGCTGAAGAAGAGGTTGACGACAGCTCCAATTTTGACGTTGCCAGCAGGGACAGGTGGTTTTACCATCTACAGTGATGCTTCAGGGAAGGGTCTGGGATGTGTTCTTCAACAGCATGGGAAGGTAATTGCCTATGCTTCCAGGCAGTTACGCCCTCACGAAAAGAACTACCCCACCCACGATTTAGAGTTGGCAGCAGTTATCTTCGCTCTAAAGCTGTGGAAATATTACTTGTACGGAGAGCGTGTGGAGATCTTCACAGACCACAAGAGCTTGAAGTACGTATTCACACAGAAGGAGCTGAACATGAGGCAGAGGAGGTGGTTGGAGTTGATGAAGGACTTCGACATCTCATTGCAGTACCATCCAGGGAAGGCCAACGTAGTCGCCGATGCCTTGAGCAGGTATCCGTTGGCTATGTACTTGACGACAGATAGACATTTGTTGGCTGATCTGGAAAGCTTGGAGATTGAGGTGTTAGTTCCCGGTACTGAGGTTCAGATATGGGGATTGCAGATACAGTCCCAACTAATGGACAGGATCAGAGCTGCGCAGTACGATGATGAGACTCTGAGGAGTATCAGAGCACAAGTTCAGATGGGATTGTCAGACGACTTTACTATCGCAGATGATGGTTCTTTACGGCACGGCACGAGGATATGTGTGCCGAGCGGGGAGCTGCGCGAGGAGGTTTTGCAGGAGGCACACCGCTCTCAGTACTCGATGCATCCCGGTGCCAACAAGATGTATCGAGACTTGAGGGAGCACGTATGGTGGTATGGAATGAAGCGCG
This sequence comes from Iris macrosiphon, assembly GCA_036927795.1. NCBI lineage: Eukaryota > Viridiplantae > Streptophyta > Magnoliopsida > Asparagales > Iridaceae > Iris > Iris macrosiphon. Next base: position 348,356,918 of record JAYESA010000004.1, read on the forward strand.
AGGTAGCACGCTTCGTATCCCGATGTCTAGTGTGCCAGCAGGTAAAGGCAGACCGACAGAGGCCAGGTGGTTTGCTTCAACCTTTACCGATTCCAGAATGGAAATGGGAGCACGTGACCATGGATTTCATTTCGGGGCTTCCACGTTCTCCAGAAGGGAAAGACGCGATTTGGGTCATCGTGGACAGGTTGACTAAATCAGCCCATTTCTTACCTTTCAAGGTGGGCACGTCGACAGAGAGGCTCGTAGAGATGTACGTACGACAGATTGTTAGGCTTCATGGAGTTCCTGTGAGCATCGTCTCGGATCGGGATAGTCATTTCACTTTCCACTTCTGGAGGAGTCTGCAGGCTAGCTTGGGCACTCAGCTCAAGTTCAGTACCGCATATCACCCCCAGACAGACGGGCAGTCTGAAAGGACTATTCAGACTCTCGAGGATATGCTACGCACTTGCGTTCTAGATCTCGGAGGTTCTTGGGAGGATCATCTGCACCTGATAGAGTTTGCTTACAACAACAGCTATCAGGCCAGCATCGAAATGTCACCGTTTGAGGCTCTTTATGGACGGAGGTATCGTACACCGCTATCGTGGGACGACGTTGGGGAAAGAGCCTTGCTAGGACCAGAAATGGTCGTGGATGCAGCAGAAAAGGTGAAACTCATCAGAGACAGACTGCGAGTGGCGCAGGACAGACAGCGGCATTGGGCCGACAGCCACCGTAGACCCCTTGAGTTTCAGGTATAAATTATAAATTTTCTGGGTTGTGTTTGTTTGTTTAGACTGCGTGCTGAGACTGTTTTGTTTTAGGTTGGCGATCTAGTATTCCTACAGATTTCTTTGACGCGTGGAATGATTCATTTTGGTAGAGGCGGGAAGCTTAGCCCACGCTACATCGGACCCTTCGGTGTTCTTGCGAGGGTAGGTGCAGTGGCGTATAGACTAGACTTACCGCCTGCATTAGAGGGAGTGCATGATGTGTTCCACGTGTCACAGCTGAGATGGTACGTGGCCGACCCTAGTCACGTACTTGATCACTCGGAGATTGAGGTTGGTCCGACGCTCAGCTACCCCGAGCAGCCCGTAGAGATCTTGGACCGCAGAGAGAAGGTGTTGCGGAATCAAACTATTCCTTTGGTTCGTGTAGCATGGAGACATCACTCTCCAGGGGAGTCGACCTGGGAGAGAGAGGACGAAATGCGCGAGCAATACCCGTATCTCTTCTAGACTTGAGGTATATTCCTTTTCTGATTTCATTATTGTTCTAGTTCAGTCCAATTTCGAGGACGAAATTTCTTTTAGGAGGGTAGACTTATCACTACCACTTTTCCAAGCAAGGGCATTTGTGTAAATTCACTATTTTGAATAATTATGAATTTAATTAATCTGCTGAGTTTTTAAACTATTTACATATTGTTGGTGATATTTGGTTTAAGGTAAAAACCCTAGAACTCATTAGGACAGACCCTAGTGAGTCAACCCTAATTGTAAACCCAGTTCTAGTGAAACCCTAGAATTTAAATTTTAGGATGAACCCTCAAACCCTAGCAGGCCTAAACCTGAGTAAATTAGGTTCTGCATGACCTAACATAGGGGGTTTAACCTAAAGCTACGCATGGAAACCCTAAAACTAGCTTAATATAAAAGGGAACCCTCTCTTCCTTCATGTAGAAAAGAAAAACCCTAGCCTCCATCAAGAGAAACCATCTCCTCACCCAATTTTTGAGATTTAACCCTAGGGCTTCCATCTTCCTCCTCCAAAGCAAGGAAAGCAAGGAACGTGGGCCAAGGAACCTTGGGGAAGAAGAACTCCCATTTGAGAACCCATCTCTATAGGTAAATTCAAATTTTTATCCTTTAATTTCTGTTTTTCTGTCGATTGTTGGCCATTAGGGAACCCTTGCTGTGTAGTTCGATTTTTATTTAGGGTTTTGGATTGGGTTTTGGTGACCAACATGGGGTTTTCCCCAATTATCAGGAACCCTAACCCTAGGTATTGGTATGTAGACTGATTTCATCACATATGTGTAGGTTGAACTCGATTCTTAGGGTTTTGATCGGGAACTTAGGGGTTGTATGTGAATTCGTTTATGCCCTACATATGTATGATGAAATGTTATTAGGAACTTACCTATCTAACTTATTTAATTTCTGCATAGTTGATATATGAATCTATATGTATATATATACTGTGTTGTAAATAGGTTATTGCAGTCGGGTTTGGTTCTTGGGTGTATCAGAAATTGGAGTTTAGTTGACTGTAGGAGAGCAGGGGGCGTTCTTCTCAGTTCAGTGAGCATCCAAAATTCTATTGTTGATCGAGTATCAGAACTGTGCACAGTCGGGCAGTATGTGTGGCTGTGTATTTGGAGAGTAAAACTGTGTTTTTTCCTGTGTGAATCAGCATGTATGTAGTCGGGTTTGGGACTGTTCTGTGGCTGAGTAGCAGAGTAGGGAAATAGGAACTTGTGCTGTGTGTGTAATTCAGAGAATGAGAGATTTGGGCAGAGTGTAACTAGTGTGCTGTGTTCACAGTGTGAGATGGAGGTTGTAGGAGTTTAGTATAGATAAGGGTGTATCATTCACTGATACATAATAGTTTGTTATGAGGGGTGAGGACTAGTGCTCGAGTGTGTATTCATGGGAGAGATAAGTGTATATGTTATGTGTTGGTCCTTGAGTGATATTCAAGAGTGAATGAATATGGGTAAATATCCTATTGGAACTAAGGTGCAGGAGTATCTGAGTATCAGTATAGTGAGTGTTCTCAGTTATATGTGAATTCTCTGTGTATCCTTGTGTGTGTGTATTGGGTTAGGATATAGGGTGTGGCTCAGTGTTTATGTATTGTGTCTGTGTATTAGTCCTAATGGCCTAGTGTAGCTTGTGGTAACCTGTGTCCCAATGTCTGTGTATCAGTATTTAGTAGTGTATCAACAGTTGAGGGTTTTCAGTTAGGCTTCCTGTGTGTAACTCTGAGAGAGGGGAGGAAATCTGTATAGTGTATCCTAGAACCTAGTGCACTGTGTGTGTAGTTGTTAGGTTCAGTGAGGGGTATGTGCTGTGCTGTGCTGTGTGTTCCTATCTATGTGTGCCTATGTGTGTGTACTAGCACTGAGTATGTTCAGTATTTGAACTGTGTCAGTGTGTGTAAGTGTATCAATGTGAGTTGGGTGCTATATTCCTGAGTTCACAGTTAGATTTATACCTGTGTGCAATTTGGGGTTAGGAATTAGTGTGTGGGTGTAGTTGTGTCTGTGTGTGTAGCTTATGTTGCCTGTGAGTGAGTGTAGTGTGTCTGCCTAGGAGTACCAGTATGTATAGGAGTATATAAACTGTGACTATATCAGTGCACAGTAAATGTGTTAGCTGTGTATCAGTGCACAGTATGTATAGCAGTGAGGTCAGTGGTGTGTAGTTAATGTGTGACTGTATCAGTGCACAGTTAAATGCCAGGTGAAAGTTCAGCCTAGAGATTTGGTTTGGGCTTCTACAAGAGGATCACAGCAGCATCAGTAAGAGGCAATTTCAGTAGGGTACTTGAGTGAAGAGATTAAGTTAGTATGGGTAAGGGTCATGGTTTATGTATTTCTGGCTATAACTAAGGTAGTACTTTTATACTTATGAATAGGAGTTTATAAACTGCTAGTATTTAATATAGCTATATTAAGACCAGTGGTATCTTAAAAGACTTTGCATGATAGGGTTAACCTAGTATTATGTAATATCTTATAGATAGCTATGTACTAATGTCTAGTATAGCTAGAAATGACTAGTTTAGTTAGGTTTGGTCCAATATGGACTATTATGATGTATATGGACTAGCATTAACTAGTTGACCTAAATTGGACCAGTAAACCTCAGAATTGACCTAGAGGCCTCATATTTAATTAGTTAAGCATGTTTATTTCTTTAATTCAGTATCTGACATTAATATTCCATAAATAGGTCATTGTGATCCCACTTTGGACATTGATCCTCACACCTTGCTCAGGACCACAGGCGAGTACATTCTCTGACAGTTTTTATTGTTGATTACTTCTATAAATTGTAGTGTAATACATACTTGATTCCGACACTGTGGATACACGGGTTAGCACCCTAGATCCCCATCATGAGGAGTCGTGATTGGAATCCATCGTGCTAGCTGGGGGATGGGGAACTATTAGTAGATTATGTGATCATATCCAAACTATCATGCATCATAGCTCACCCCACTTCTCACGTCGGGTGCAGCCTGACCATCATCATGTCTCATAGCTGTTATATATGATTAGCCTGACCATTATCATGCATCATAGCTAACCATATGGTTAGCCTGACCTTCACGAATCATAGCTAATCATATATAACCAGCCTGATCTAGTCCCAAGCCGATCACATAATAAACTGATAATTCAAACACTTAGCTAGATGTCTATTTTTATTCTGATTCACTTGTTCTAGCATTCACTATTTATTGTTCATTGCTAGATGCTCTATTGTCTATTTCATTTCTCCTGTACTTCTTATTTTCAGCATTTACTCTCATCTTGTATTTCTTACATTGTTTATAGACTTTGTCAATTTAATGAAACTGCTGTTAGTGCTTGTGCTTCGCTCCAATCCTGACTGGGTAAACATTTTCAGAGGACCTGGAGGACTTTTGCCCCACTCATTACGGACCAGGATTAGAGGGAGATTTCACTCCAGAAATCCCAGAGGAGTTGCCTATTCTAGAGGAGAACTTACCTGCCTGTTCTTAGATTACTTTTTCTGCACTTATTGTTTTAGACTGAGACTGAGTTGTATTTATTTATTTTGTGACTTTGTGAGGTCATTTAGACCCAGGATTTGAGTTGGACTTATTGTGGTTGGTTTAAATAGAACTCTTTTCTATTCTCATCGTGCCATTATGCTTATAGTTGTGATTGAGTATATTATAGAACTGTGGTTTATTTATCATTGTCCTCCGTACGGAGTTGAGACTATTGACAGGATATACTATGTTTGTGACCTAGACAGCGTTCTACCGCCGATGCTGCGGCGTAGGCTGGACGTACCCACGACTCATGCCCAAATTCCGGGTGCGGGTCGTGACACTTCGGAGGCATCCTGAACACAGATCAAAAGAAGTCAATACGGTGCAAGATACGATATCATCAAAGAAGGACAGTAATATTTCAAAAGAAACAATTTCAGAATAATTAGATTGGAATTGTTCCTAGTCGTGATTGAGTACACTCTCATCCTAGATCCTAGATCCTATAGCAGGCTCGCAGCAGTACAACTAAGTTGTTGTACCACCACGACATCGCACTAATTACGAATCGAGTCCTGCATGGGGCCGCCACCAAAAATGTGTCACGACCAGCACCCAAAAAATTGGACATGAGTCGTGGGTACGTCCAGCCTATGTCACAGCATCGGCAGTAGAACGCTGTCTAGGTCTACTAACAATCTCACACAATCAATATATAAACCTGTCAAGATCTCAACTCCAAACGGAGGAGCAATATCATAATGACAATCACAATGTACTCAATCACGAATCTAAGCACGATAAGATAACACAGAAGACTAACAACTCCAAAGTCTAAACAACTGCTGCTAAAAACAACCACAATAATAATAATAATACAACAATATCCAAAATTATATACAATACAAGGTCTCAATCCAAAACCGGAGACAAATCCGGTGCTAAAAGCTAATAAAATAACAACAAGTCCTAGTGATCCCGGCTACTAACCAAAAAATCACTCCTAAACTAGAGGGTCCCTGTCAACACCATCAACAGGCTGAGGTCCATAAAACGTCGGACACCAATCCTCCGGATACTCTGGAAAAAATATGTCCAGTCAGAAATGGAGCAAGTACACCTCTAACAGCAGTTCCAGTTAAATGATAAAAACTATAAAGCAGTTGTAGCAAGTAGCAAGGTGAAGAAAATGAAATATGAACAAGAAATATACATATCACTGGTGCATAAAGGTAAAGATGCATGAATATCAGAAGCAAGATAGTAATAACTGTAAGATACAAGAAATCTAAACTAAGATCAAGTATGTGCACAAGAACGTGTAGTGAGTCCAGCATGAATACATGTAATGAGTCAAGTCCAGAAACTATAAGTGAGACCAGCAAGAAATGCAAGAAGGTCCAGACTATAAAGATGAACTCGTGTCTTTGAAATACCTGTTTTGACATATAAACGGCTAGGGGTAAGTACGGCTCACCGCGCACTGGGTACGCGGATGCTATCATTCCATATTAGACCAAAGGGGGTGATTCCAGATGATTCCAGTTGGAAATATTTACATGTCTACTCGAGTATTTCTCCGTCCCGACTAGTACAAGTGAATCCAAGACCCGACACGTAAATCAAGTATGAGTCCAGCCAGAAACATGAGTGATGCCAGTAGGTGATTCCAGAATAGAGGCCAGAAACATAAAATGTACGTGTTGCAAGTAAATAAATCCAGAAATACTAGTCCGTGTTCCGTATTGTGCCAGAAAAATCAGGTGATACTATACTAGAAGCTGAATCATAATAATCATCAGATAATGAAAACTATTAGAGAATGTACTCGCGTGACGTCCTGAGCAACTTGTAATTCGAACTGGTGTCGCAAGGACGTATTGCAAAAAGCAAGGTTAAACAGGTTTCTAATGAGTTAAATAGATTTAAAATAACTAAAAACAGGCTTCTAGGGTCGTTCTAGGTCAAACCGGTGAAATCTAGGCTAAAAAGTCAACTCTAGGTCAAAAGTTGACTTTGGCGGTCAATCGAGTCAACTACGGTCAACTCTAGGTCAAACTAGGGTGCCCCTAAAATTTTAGGTCAAAACTAGGTCATTAAGCTAATAAACCATTAAACTCGTCTCCTTGAGATACCGGGATACCCTCGGTATCCGATACCTCGACCTAAGCTATACGCCTCGTCTATACCCCATATAATATATACTAGCACGCATAAATATATATAACTATATATATAAAAGCATCTATAATCTCAAACCTAGGCTAAAACTCAATACCTTGCCCCGACGCTCAATACCTTGAGTATCACAAGATATTGAGATACTCAAGCCTTACCCCTTACTAACACTAGCTAGCTAACTAACTATCTATAATATATACTATCATATACTAATATATATATATATATATATAACATATATCTAACTATATAGATATATATATATACAACCTAGTGTATAGGTAAACACCTCAATACCTTACCCCCGATACCCAACTTATCTCAATACCTTGGTATCTCAAGGTATTGAGATACCTTACCCTATAATTCTACGTAACTTAGCTAGCTATATATATATATATATACTTTTTATATATACTACTATATGTAATATCAATCAATCAATCTATATATATATATATATATATATATATATATATATATATATATATATATATATATATATATATATATATATATATATATATAACCTAGTATTATGCTACCTTAATATCTTACCTCTCTTACTTTACTACCCTCAATACCTTGGGTATCTCAAGGTATCGAGATACCCAACTATCCCTCTCTCTAACACTAACCATAGCTAACTATCTAGCATATATATATATATTCCTAGCTATATATCTAGGCTAACATATATATATATAAACACATATGTATATATATATATATATCTACGTATCTATATATATATATATATCCACACATACACATACACATATATATATCCATCTCACATATCATATATATATATATATTCACCTACATATACATGTATCTTTACTATTATCTCTATGTATCTATCCATATATCTCTTTATATATATACATATATATATATATATATGAAAGCCGGGGGGGAGGGAGAAACTGGCTCGAGCGCGCACGCGCGCGCTAAAACCGTGCGCTGCCGCTGCCCAGCTGCTGCTGCAGCGTGCTTCTGCGGCGCTGTCACGGCGCTCAGCCGCGCCTGCAAGCGCCCCGCTGCGTGGCTGAGCGCAGCAGCTGCTGCTACAGCGTGCTACCGCGGCGCTGCTGTGGCGCGCTACCGCTGCTGCGCTTGAGCGCAGCTGCTGCTGCTGCTGCTGCGTGCTGCCGCAGCGCGCTGCCGCTGCTTCCGCGGTGCTGCTGTTTCGCTCCGAGGTGCCACGAGCGCCTGCTGCTGCTGCGCTCGCTCGCTCTACGCTGCTGCGGCGCCTGCAGCTCCTCTCGCTCGACCACACACACACAAACACTAATACATATAAGTACACACACATATATATATCTATACACCAACATATATACATATATATTTATATATATCTACACTACTATATATAAATACACACACAAACCCATATATATATATATATATATATATACATACACACACACACACACACACACACACATATATATATATATATACACACACACACACACACACACACACACACACACACACACACACTCATACATATATATATATATATATACACACAAACACTTATAGATATATATACACAAGCATATATATATATATAGTTACACATACTTATATAGATATACAAACACACACACGCTTACAAATACACATTCATTCTCTCACACCCTCACACACTCTCTCACACACACTAACACACACACAACCACACACACATAAACATATATATATATACACACACAAATATATATATAGAAATACACACATAAATATATATACACATATATACCTATATAAATATAACACACACAACACACAACACAACACACAACACTCCACCAACGCATGTCCAACGACCCCTACACGCATAAACACACACATATATATATATATATAATATAATCCGAGAACTCTAGCACATACTCTCCGAAGCTAACCCAACGTGCGCACAAGCCCAAAACTAAGAAACCAAGTCGAAATGGCCGTTCGGTCATTTCAACGAACACGTGGTGTGCGATTCGTAAAACCTCATGAAACGCACACCAAACCAGCTCGAAATCGGCCCAAATTTATCCACGAGTTCTAAACGATGTCTAAATCCTAGAAAAAATGCTAACTCGTCGATTCTAAGTCCGTGGCAAAAATGCGCACGTACATAGAACCGACGACGACAAAAACCTCTGAAACGCCCGAAACGCCTATTTCTCCGCGACACGACCTCACGTGTCCGAACGGAGACACGTACTAACCCTCAAAACACCCGACAATGTCTACCTAGGTCCGTCTAACCTAGGGCAACACCAAAAATTGGGCCAATCTCGGATTTTACCCGAAATTGACACAAAACCTAATGTCAAAGTCTTCAAACACAAGAAAACTTGTTCCAACTTCCTCCCACGGGTAGCCCTAAGGTCTAGGAAGGTTCTAAACAACTAATTACACTATATTAGAGTAATCACAAGGGGAAAAATTAGAGTTTACCTCTTGGGAGTTGGAATTCCAAGCCAAAGTCTCCAAAAAGCTGCAAATCTACCACACCAAGCTTCCAAGCTTCTAATCCAAGCTCCAACACCAAATCTAAGCTCTACCCACCTAGTTTAGGCAAAAGTATAGGGTTAGGGTTCACATCCATGAATAATAAAAGAATAAAGAGAAGAAATGGAGCACTTACTTGGATGTGGGAAGAAGAAAGAAAGAAGAAAGAGTGGAGAAGAAGAAGAAGAAGAAGAAGAAGAAGAAGAAGAAGAAGTGAAGAATGGGGGGAGGGGGCTGCTGGTCGGGTCTGGGAATGAGGGAGAATAGGGTCGGCCACACTCACATAAGGGTTTACACAAAGCCAAAAGACCAAAATGCCCTCCCCTAACTTGGGTTTTGGGTTTGGGGTTCCAAAAGCACTCAAACTAACTCCTAATCTCTCCAAATAACTAAAATAAAATATAATAATAATTCTAAACCCCAAAATAGGTCTCACAAGGGTGTTGGTTGGGTCGGACATGGGTCCACTAGGGTCTGACATGGGTCCAGGCTAGCCAAAACCCTAAAACAATCAATAGAAAAATAATGCAACCATTAATTAAATATAAATATAATTAATTATAAATAATACATAATTAACCAAATTAAAATAAAAAATACCTGGCTCTGGAAATTTGGTAGTGACAAGAGTATTAACTTTTATGACCATATGGTGGATTATGTATCAGGCTGTCTGGGAGTTGATGCGACGAGTTTTACAACCCTTCGAGACTTCAAGAAGTCGTACCGACTTCCTTTGAAATATTTGGAGGAGACATTCGATGATCCGGACCCCTAAGTGGATAATAACGATAATGTGGTCCGTGGATATATGCAGTTCATCTTAGGGGCTGTCGGCATTCCAGATAAGTTTGGAATGTCGATACATGCTAAATATCTTCTGAATTTTGACGACATAGACACGGTAGAAAAAATATCTTGGGAAAGCGGTATACTAGGATACCTTTACCGCGAGCTTGGTGCGATATCCCGCGTCGGTTCCAAGAAAATATTTGGATGCCATACTTTACTCCATTGCCAGACTTTACTCCATGTATAGATGTATCTTTGTCAACTTGTATATATAATAGAAAATTTTGTTGTTAATTTTTTGACTAATTTTTTTTAACTTGGTTACGTGAAGGCATGGATATACGAGCACTTTCCAACCCTGAAGCGGGCAAAACTTAATCGAGGGTATGACGAGCACCTTCCTAGAATGTGCAGATGGAAGCCAACTAAGGAAGATGCCAAACGTCCACACACATTGGCCGTCCTACGGAATGCACTTAAAGATATGACGATAGAAGAGGTGAATTGAGACCTAATTTTTTAATGTTTGGTAATAATTTACTAAATTACGTTATGCTAAATTACGTTATACTAAATTTTATGCGTTGCAGATTGTTTGGGATCTATATCGTGATTTAGGACAGAGTAGTCGTCCATTGCACCCAGTCGCTTTATATCATGGTCTGATAAGTTATCGTAAAATTGAGGAGCCTTATATTCCTGATAGAGTTCTCCGTCAGTTTGGCTACGTACAAACAGTCCCAAAGTGCAATTGAAAATAATAAGTGCTCCGAGAGGTACAAAACTGCTAAACTATATTCGTGTGACATTTAACTGGGTCTCGGACTTCTTCACTGAGTGGCAACATCACATTATTAGAGAAACTAAATGACAAACATCAGTAAATATGACGGAATGTAGCAACGACTACCTCGTCTACTATGCTGGTATCGGACTACCTATGTGGTTCAAACGCGGAAGCGATATTGTGCGTGTACCATCAGATCTCCCCACAAAATATGTCTTGTATACTATATTGGTTAAGATAGTGATCAAGCCCCAGTCCCAAAATATGTAGGACTAGGAATACGTAACACGTCCAGCCGTACGTATACGAACACCAATATATGGAAACCATATACACACGTATGTTGTACATGAATATCCAATCCACCAGTGGTAATATACTATCACAACAAGTCACACACAATCTATATCTCATCCATAGCACAAATAATAAGTAGGAATAAAGAGCTGAATAATACCTGAATATCAAAGATGAGTATCTAGTCTGATAGTCGGGTGGAAACAAATCCACTACAAAATGACTATACTGAGTAGCAACATGGATCTTTAACCAGTGATAATAAAATCACAGATACTCCGAGGGTAAGAACTCATCAGTCTGGTAAGTAGCGTCAGGTCCAGGACCGTACTCCTACGGATACTCCTGCTCGTCCACATCTGGAAAGGGACCAGGTCCTCAGAGGGACGTAACAAGATATATAATAACATGCCAATAAGTACTGAAAAGTAAACATCCAATGGGTCGCCTAACCGTCTAAGTGTATGCAGTTTGAGAAAAACTTTCCACAAGTGGGCTATCTGGCCATATAGTGGGATTGGCATGATTCTCTCGGAGAATCAGGGGCCTACAAAGCTTGTCATCTTTTGAACGGCAGAGGCCGCCAAGTAGTATAGGGGTCATCACGATCGCGTATCTCCGATGGAGCGTACGGGTTACATAAAAGGAAAGTGCAAAGGAGCCCAAACGTCTTACTTATTGTTCTCTCCATCCTATGCTCTAAGTATGCCACATCCATGACACGATAAAACTTCTAAATAACTGCCAGGTCTACTAGCATACAAAGTTTCTATCAGTAGTCATCCCTAACATACGGTCCATACGTACATGAGGCCAGACCTATCATGCATTCCATGATCTATATGAGACTCATAACTCATGTAACAACTGTGTCATGACCAATGAACCTAATGATGCTCCATAATACTAGGATGGTCTCATAAAGTAGGTCCAAAATATATATAAATAAAATATGATACGACGATATCGTCGTTGCACCCAGGTTTCCTTGGAGGCATAATTTATATAGCAATAAATGAACTAAATAAGTAGCAATAAATTATGCAGACATCATGTGGAATGTAAATAGCAGTACGATGGCAAGGTATACTTGCCGAGCAAGAGTTCTGTATAGTGCAAGCATCCAATATTGTGTTTAAGTTTGATGGAAGAAGTGGGATTAGAGTTTGGGAGAGTTGTAATATATATATAGAGATAAGAGGCGGTGGGATAATTTTTAATGGTCTCAAAAGCCACTGCTGTTGTTTCTTTCTTTCTTTCTTTGTTTTTGGATTTTAGTTGAGGAGAGTTTAGTAATACTAGAGTTAAAGAGGCGGTGGAATGATATGGCTCACACGCGCGAAGAAGGGAAAGAAAATTTTATTTTTGCTACTGTTGTTGTTGATATTTCTTCTCCTAACGGGTCCGGGTAGGGGCTAATTGGGTAGTGGGTTCCGGCGGGTAGGGTGTTTGGGTTTCAGGTTGAGATCCAATAAAAATTTCTTTTCTAATTAATTATATATATATATATATATATATATATATATATATATATATATATATATATACATACATACATACATACATATCTAATCATAAAAAATTCTAAAAATTATATTGGTGCATACCATTAAGCGAGCAGCTGTCCAAAGGATCTCCTATATGGAATAAATTAGAAAAAATTTATAATGGCTCCATAAATCCCCTAAATGCACAAAATACCTCAAAATAAAAATCTATTCCCTCTATTTAGCTCATAATTACTATAAATAAATTAAATAATTAATAATAATAAATTTAATATGATTTTTAAAATTAGAGGTTTTATATTCTACCCAACTTATAAATTTTTTGTCCTCGAAATTAAAACTAAGTCACGGTAGAAGGTCAAGGATGGTAGAAGATATAAATTTATAAAGTAAATTCATACCTTGGTCTACGAATAGGTTCGGAAAACGTTTGCGCATGTCATCCTCGCGCACCCAAGTAGATTCTTCTGGCACGCCATGCTTCCATGCTACGCGGACCAAGGGAATAGGCTGGTTCCTCAATACTTTTTCTCGACGATCAAGGATTCCCACGGGTTTTTCTAGATATGACAAGCTCGACCCAATGGTGATCTCCGAATGGTCGAGAACATGACTGCGGTCTGCCACATATCGCCTGAGCTGCGACACATGGAATACGTCATGTACTCCCTCAAGTGAAGGTGGTAACACAAGTCGATATGCCACTTCTCCCACTCTTTCTAGCACGTCAAATGGTCCAATATACCTTGGACTTAACTTGTCGCATCCTCCGAATCGAATGGTGCATCTGGTAGGTGATATCCTTAAGAAGACATGATCTTCCTCTTTAAACTCCAAGGGATGACGATGAAGGTATGCGCATTGTTTCTGCCTGTCTTGTGCTGCTCGCAAGTGTCCTTGTATCTTTTTAACTGTCTCAACGGTGTTGACCACTAACTCTGGTCCCAGAATCTGACGTTCTCCTATGTCACTCCAACACACAGGAGACCTACACTTCCTTCCATATAATGCTTAAAACGGAGCCATCTGATTGCTCGCCTGATAGCTATCGTTGTAAGAAAACTCTACAAGATGTAGGTGGTCCTCCCATGATCCTCCAAAGTCTAACATATAAACCCTCAACATATCCTCCAGTGTCTGAATAGTACATTCTGACTGTCCATCTGTCTGCGGGTGATAAGATGTACTGAACTTCAGACGAGTTCCAATACTCTCTTACATGCTCCTCCAAAAGTGTGATATAAAGCGCGAATCCCTGTCTGATACAATGCTGACTGGTACGTCGTGCAATCTCATGATCTGCCTCATATATAAGATAGCCAAAGCTTTTGTAGATTGGCCAACTCTAAAAGGCAAGAAATAGGCTGACTTGGTGAGTCGGTCCACTATTATCCATACTGCATCTCTTCCACTCGGACTCTTGGAAAAACTCGTGACGAAGTCCATAGTGATGTGCTTCCACTTCCACTCTGGAATTGGAAGTGGTTGTAATAACCCTGCTATTCTCTGGTGCTCTGTCTTTACTTGCTGACATACCAAATATTTAGCTACAAAGTGAGCTATCTCTCTTTTCATTCCATGCCACCAAAAGTGATGTCGTAAATCACGATACATCTTGGTGCCTCCAGGATGAATATAATATATTAAACTATGAGCTTATGTCATCAGTTCCTGTCGAATCTCTCTATTGGAAATATATAGACGATCACCACATCGTAATATCTCGTCATCATGAATGCGCAGTCATGTCTGCTCTCCGGCCTCTATCCTTTTCTTTAATCTTCTGAATCTGGCGTCTGTAGGCCATGCTGCCTTGATCCTCTCTACTAGTGATGATTGTACTTGCAAGTTGGCTAGTGTCCCTTCTGTTCTGGGTAATATTACTTCAATACCAAGACCTTGCAAGTCCTTCAATAATTTCTTCTGTGTTGTCAAGAAGTAAGCTATTGGTTTTCGGCTTAACGCGTCTGCTACAACGTTAGCCTTGCCTGGATAATAATGTAGCTCTATCTCAAAATCTTTCATCATCTCGAGCCATCGACGTTGCCTCATATTTAACTCCTTTCTGCGTGAAGCCATACTTGAGGCTTTTGTGATCTGTATACATTTTCCCTCGTTTCCCATATAAGTAATGTCTCCATAGTTTCAGAGCAAATACAATGGCTGCAAGTTCTAAGTCATGAGTTGGATAATTTTTCTTATGTACTCATAATTATCTAGATGCATATGCAATCACCTTGCCATGCTGCATCAATAAGCATCCCAAACATTTCCCTGATGCGTCACTGTAGATCACATAGCCTCCTGATCCTGATAGAATAGTCAATACTGGTGCTGAAGTCAGTCGCTTCTTCAACTCCTCGAAAGCGGCTTGACACTCGTTGGTCCATATGAACTCTTGATCTTTGCAAGTCAACCGAGTCATAGGTGTTGCTATCCTTAAGAAGTTCTCCACGAACCGTCGATAATATCCCGCAAGTCCAAGGAAACTTCTCACCTCCGCTGTTGATTTAGGAACATGCCATGTCTCGACTACCGAGATCTTTTCTGGATCAACAGAAATACCATCTCCTGTAACAAAATGTTCAAGAAATGAGACTCTGTCTAAGAAGAACTCATATTTACTGAGCTTTGCATATAACTGCTCTCTCCTCAAGGTCTCTAGAATAATCTACAGGTGCTTCTCGTGCTCCTCGTGGCTCTTTGAATAGACAAGTATATCATCTATGAAGACGACCATGAACTGGTCTAAATACTGATGGAAGAATAGATTCATTAAGTCCATAAAGATAGCTGGAGCATTGGTCAATCCAAATAGCATGACCAAAAACTCGTAGTGCCCATATCTTGTTCGAAATACGGTCTTCGGGATGTCCTCCTTCCGTACTTTCACCTGGTGATATCCCGATCTCAAATATATCTTTGAGAACATCTTGGCTCCACTAAGTTGATCAAATAGGTCATCAATGCATGGTAGTGGATATTTATTCTTCACTGTCACTGCATTCAAGGCTCTATAGTCAATACACATACGTACTGGCCCATCATTCTTTGGTACAAACAACACTGGTGCTCCCTAGGGTGATGCACTTGGTCGGATGAAACCTTTCTTTTCTAGTTCTTTCAACTGTGTCTTTAGTTCATCCATCTTATTCTTCGTCAGTCTATAAATATGTGATGTTATGGGTGCTGCTCCCGGTGTTAATTCAATCAAAAACTCTATGTCTCTGTCTGGGGGTAGGCCTGATAATTCTTCTGGAAAGACGTCTTAGAATTCTGAAATAATGGGATGATAGACAATATCGTCCATTGTGAACTGCATACTATCAAGGATTTCTGTGGATCCTCGTACAAACTCAAGTTCAGGCTGGCCTGGTATCTTGAAAAGAATGCTTCCTCCAAAACAATTAAAGAAAGCGTGGTACTTGCTTAGCCAGTCCATTCCAAGCACAATATCAAAAGTTGGCATAGGAAGGACTAAGAGTCGGGCATTCATCTTTTTGCCACGTATCCCTATGGGACACGATCTATAAATTCTACTAAAAGGTACAACTCCTCCCCCGGTAAGAATTCTAATACAACTAGGTAAAGGGGTGGAGGCAATATTATATTTTGGCAATAAAACTAGATGATATGAATGAGTGGGTGGCTCCCGTATCAAACAATATCACAGTAGGAAAAGTGAAAGCAAGAGTGATACCTGCTATGACATCAATCTCCTGATTCATGTTATCCACTTCCATTACAAAAGCTTGTCCGTTCCTCTGTGGTTGTCCTTTCTGGCCCTCTTGAATTGATCCTCCTGTGCAGGTAGCGGTGGTCCTCGCTAAAATCCCCCTGCTGTCGGACGTCGAGGTGCTCCTGGTCTCATCATTTGCTGAGCTAGCTTTTGTGCTGGAAGCGCTAGCCTCTGTGCTGGCGGTGGAAGTGTCAATGCTTGTTGCATAGGACAGTCTTTTATCATATGTTGTCCGGAACCATATCTCATACATTGTCCTAGGCGAGTTCGATAGTCCCTCATAATATGTCCGCGTTTTCCACAATAATGGCAGTGGGGCTTCTCTGGGATCTGGTACGGTCCTGTTCTGTGCTGGTATTGCTGTTGCTGAGTTAAAGGACGTCTGATAGGTCCTCCTTATTGTGTTCTTGCTGGACCTTGTTGTATCCTTGCGGGTCCCTATTGCATCCTCAGCTAGCCTCATTTTCCTCTGCTGATGGTTTCTTGCAATCTGACTTCTGTCAGCAACTCGGCATAAGAGATCCGGGACTATGAGATTATGTAATGTTGGAGCTCCTGAGTCAGTCCGTGATAAAACATCTTAGCCTTGGCCAAGTCATCTAGTATTAGGGTAGCGCCATATTTACTAAGGGAACTAAACTCAGCATCATACTCGTCCACTGTTCTGTTCCCCTGCTCCAGGTGGAGAAACTGATCGTACAATGCATCTCTGACGGTGTCCGGGAAGTACTTCCTTTCAAAGCACTCAAGGAACTGCTCCCATGTCTGGTATGTACCCAGCTGGCGCTCCATGAATTCCCACCAGTGATCAGCATTACCATCTAGAAGCGTCCTTACACCCGTCATCCACAGCTCTGTAGGTAGCTGCGATGCTTCTAATAACTTTTGAGTGTGAGTAATCCAGTTGGTAGTTTCTTCTGGATTTTTAATGCCTTTGTACGGCCTCAGACCCATATGTACAAAGTCCTTTACTGAACCAACTCTAGCTCGAGGTACTGGAGCTAGTGCTTGAGCTGGTACAGTAGTCTTTGCAACCATCCTTTCAAGTGCTGCTAGGAACTCTTGTCTCTGTTCTGCTGCTTGCTATCTCTGTTCCTGTATCATCATCTGAAAAAATTGGAACAATTATGTCTGGCCATCTTACGATGTTGATGAGACTGGAAGGTTCCCATTAGGTGGAACAGGAAGATCAGATGGAACTGGATTATGAATCTGTCCATCTGATCTCGAAAGTCTAGGAATTATTGAGGTCCCTCCTTGAGTCTGACCATTGACTCCAGGAGTTGTGTCGCCATCGGCGATAGTACATCCATTCTGCATATCCATCTCTCTGCAGGTGATGTACACAACGTTTAGACGAAGTACAGGAATCAAACATGATGCAAGTATTAAATAGAATATAGAAGCATAAAATATGCTGGAAAATTATCCGTGTATTTTACAGTCAAAACCCCCAACATACATGAAGTCTCTTCCTGCGTAAAATAGAGCTTCAAGGTTGTTTGCGTAAAACAGGTTGCTAAGCTGTCTGCGTAAAATAGAGATTTGAGGTAGTTTGGCATAAAGTAGAGCTTCAGAGTTGTCCGCGTAAAGCAGAGATTCAAAACTGTCTGGGTAAAAGTCTGTGTAAAAAATCTGCGTAAAATCTGCGTGCGCAAAGTCTGCCTGCATAAAGTCTGCGCGTAAAAGTCTGCGCGTAAAAGTTTTGCCTGCGTAAAGTCTGCGCATAAAAATCTAAAATATACTATTTTTAATGCAGCATAAAGTTGTACGAGGAACTCTTCGTATTTCTTGGATGAATTTGTTAGACAAATCAGTGAATCTGACATCTGACAAAAGTACTATACGATGATCGAGAGGACGGCTGTGATGATGATTTTGCACAGAGATCCAGGTTGTCGTTTAGTGACATATTTGATACAAGTTATTTTTACGCATTTAAAGAAAGAAAATAGAGTCTTCTGAATACACTGCCTATTCTACATTGGCAGAAATGAGTTTTTTACGCTCAAGACAAGACAAAATTAGACGCCACATCAAAAGCTATTTCTGTACAGAGATTGAGGCATATCTCTGCATTTAATTTACGAGATTTGTTCTTGATTGGGAAAGCTAAAGTTGTGCCAAATATGCTCACATCACCATCCTTGCATTTTATGCCAATCTATTTTACGCTAGTTATCCATTATTCATGAATCGCCAAGTTTACGCAGGGGCAGTTACCTACGTGGCTTGCATGTCATGATCTTATAAAGGGATACGTATCATACACCGATTGGTCGTGGGTAGAAGTTGTCATAACCACAGCGTAAATGAGGCAATCTTCTTCATAGTTTGGCCTTTTACGCCAACTAGACAGTCATTTGGCTTTTACGCCAACAACAGTCATTTGGCTTTTACGCCAACAACGGTCATTTGGCTTATACACCAACAAGGTTAAAGGGTCTGGTCACAGGGTAAAGGGTTTTTGACGTAAAACTTTGTTTATCCAAACATAGGATAGTTGAAAGGAAGAATGAGGTTTTAGTCAAGCGTGGATGAGATCCTTATACTCTATTCCTATATGCGGGCTTGTTCGGTACAGTTACGTAAGCGAGACAATATATTCTCGAACTGCATGGGCCACCACCAAAAATATGTCACGCCCCATTCCCAAAATACGTAGGGCTAGGAATACGTAACACGCCCAGCCGTATGTATACGAACTCCAATATATGGAAACCATATACACAAGTACGTTGTACATGAATATCCAATCCACCAGTGATAATATATTGTCACAATAAGTTACACACAATCTATATCTCATCCACAGCATGTAATCCCCCTGATTTTTCAAGATTTTTTAATTTGGATTTTTCACAATTTTCTGGAATTTTTCGAGATTTTTTTGTAATTAAAACCTAGACTATTAGTAATTAAATGATTTTTAATTACTATTAAATAATATTAAAATATTATAGAAATAATATTTTATGGTGTAAAATGGAAAACTGGACATAGAATAATTTTCTGCGTATTTATTGGACTCCGGAAACGCGTTTAAAGCCCTAAAAACTATTAAATAATTAAACCAAATTAAACCCTAAAATAAACCCTGTCCAATTGAACCAAACCAACGCAAACCAACCCAGACCCGGTTCACTAAACCGAACCCAGCCTTATCGGGTCGGGTCGGACCTAAACCCGACCCGAAACCCGCAGACCCAAACCCATACTTAAACAATAGCGGATCGTGCCGGATTCCTATTGAACCCGACCCGTTAACCCGAACCCGAACCCGAACCCGAACCCGATACCCAATCCTAATCGAACCCTAATTTCTATTCCTAGCCGGATTACTGTTCCGACCGGCGGACCCGATAAATACCCCATGCCGAAACCCTAAATTCCCCTCTTCCTCTCCCCCTCGGCCGCCGGAATCCTAGCTTTGCATCTCCGGTCATCTCCTCCGACGAGCCCAGTTCTCTCCGCCGCTTCTTTTCCCAGCCGCTCGACCCTTCCCTAGTCCTCCGCCATCTTCCCCGACGACCAGGACCTCCTTCCCCGTATCTACCACCTCTCCGCCCATCCCTGCCTAGAACACCACCATCGCCACCACCTAGCCCCACGACTCACAACCCCCATCGACAATCACCCGCCGCCCTAACCATCCCTTCGTCGTCCTCCTCAATCCCTGACCAGAACAACCCCGTTCGAGAACCCCTTCCTCCCCCGATCGACCCCAACCTAACCCTAGACTCCGGCCGCCTCTGATCGACTCTGCCTCCGTGAGCTCCTCACCGCCACCGCGCCACCCAGACACCGCTGCGCAGTCGCCCGACTCCGACCTCCCCCATCCTTCCTTCTCCAGCGCCGCCCAGACCCCGCTGCAGCGCTGCCGGCCGCCATCTCCCCCTCCTCCTCCTTCTTCTTCGACAGCAACCTCGAGCAGCAGCAGCGTGCCTAGCTTCGCCGCCTCCGGTCGCCTGCCACGCGCCGCCGCCTCCGGCCAGCGTCGCCAGTGCCTCCCCAGCCCCCTCCGGCCGGCCTCCCCCACCGCAGCCCCGGCCAGCATCCCCAAACCCTAACCCTAGACACAGGATTCGGACACTTCGTGTCGTATCGGACACGAGGAAACGCAGTTTTTCGAGCCCAATTCAGGTACCTATTTTTCTCTCCTCGCTACTCTATTTTAGATTCTGTCTGTTGCATCGCGACCCCTGCATGACCCTCTCGGTGCCCGTGCAACCCGTTCGGTGCATCGCGTCCTGTGGTGATCGCAAACCGTGATCCAAAAACAGGAAAAATAATATCCCGTTTTACCCCGGAATTGAGTACGCCTCGCCAAACGGGAAGACTTGGTCGCACGCGATCTTCACCGATACGTGCGCGCCGTTGATACGGACGTATAGGATTTTGCAGAAGTCGATTCGGATGTGCGTGCACACCGGAATCAACACGTATCCGTCGACACCGCCCCGTATTCGTCGGTTCTGGAACATGCTGTAACTTTGTGTACACACGTCGGATCAAAATGAAACTTACGCCATCGGACTCGTAGCAATACGCTGGTAGTGTGACCCAAGTTTGGTTCGATTCTGAGAAAGTTGACAAAATCGCGTATCGTGGGCCCCATAGGCTCCACTTGACGGGCGATTTTGTGATCGGCTCATCAAAATCCAATTCTGGAAGTTCTGTTGAGTTCGTATCGTCGTTCTTGACTTGTTGACACTAAGTTGGGCGAATTTGGAGACCTTTGACCCTGACACATTTTTCGGTGCAAAGTGGCCCAAATGTGGACCCCGCTTTGGCCCAAAATTATGATTTTTGCCCCTGTGTCAAAATTGGACTTAAGGACAGGCATTTCTAGCTATTTGATATTTTCTGGATATGATGGTAATGTTTATTACATCAATCGAAGTAGTACCTGTAGATCACACCGAGACCAGAGCTACAGTCGGAGCCAGAACCACAGGCAAGTGTACCTTGCCAAACTTGCAGTATATTGATTCATATTATTCTCTTATTTTATTCCTGCGATTGTTGTGCATGCTTGACCTAGGAATGTTTGACTTACTTAGCGTCCGATTAATAGTCGGGTGCCAACACTGTACGCAGAGTTGTGTAATGTCATCTAGAGATGGATACCGAGACCCGATACATTCTCGTACTTGTCTTATCAAGTACGATATACCCAGGATACTTGATACTATTCATGAGACAGAATCTTCCTGAGATATTCATGGTGATTCTGTATAGGATACAGTTTTATGACTTACACAGTTTACATGCTTAGATTTTATCCAGACTTGTTGCATTAGATATGGTTTTGCGTGTTATGGACATGAGATGTGAGATTACATTGGGTGGGGAGAGATTTACCATACAAAAGGCTGATTATATATATATATAATAATTTAATGGAAGTGCCTTAGTCTCTGGCGACAGAACTATGGTACCGTACTGGCCCTAGAGAGAATACTGCTATGGGTTTCTCCGACACTGATCCTGTAGTAGGCTCAGCCCGAGTATGACTAAAACTCTCACTTACATTTTCACATAGATGGTTACATACTAACCCTATTTATTTTATTACCTGCTGTACTGCATTTACTTTGGCTTGTATTATCTGTACCTTGCTATGTCCCCTGAGGACCTGGATTCGGATTATGTACCCAGGATTAGCTGACGAGATCTATCCCGAGGTATACGGGACCGGAGCATTAGCATTAGCAGAAGTAGGTACCTATATTGGAGCAGAACCAGGATCCGAGGACGAGATTGTACCGGAGGACTTCTTCTGAGTATTGGCTTGAGATACTCATTTATTTCTGTTTCTAGTTATTTTATTTCCAGTCTATTTCATTGATGTACCAGACTTATTCTCGGATTGTTCTCCGAGACACTTTTATTGAGACTTGCTAGTTTATATTTATTTGAAATTATTCTGGCATTTGATCTGTGATTATCTGTTGTGGATGAGATTAGTATAGACTGTGACTTGGATTATTGGACCTACTTATTGTTACATTACAGCTTAAGTATGCCCTGATGGATCCATTAAATTGGGTTTGTCCATCGGTGCATACTGCTGGCCATTGCCACGCGTCCGGTCCCTCGGTATTTTAGGACTGGGGCGTAACACAGCACAAATGATAAGTAGGAATAAAGAGCTGAATAATATCTGAATATCAAAGATGAGTATCTAGTCTGATAGTCGGTAAAAATAAATCTACTACAAAATGACTATACTGAAGTAGCAACATGGATCTCTAACCAGCGATAATAAAATCACAGATACTCCGAGGGTAAGACCTCCTCAGTCTTGTAAGTAGCGTCAGGTTTTGGACCGTACTCCTACTGGTACTCCTGCTCGTCCATATCTGGAAAGGGACCATGTCCTCAGAAGGACGTAACAAGATACATAATAACATGCCAATAAGTACTGAAAAGTAAACATCCAATGGGTCGCCTAACCGTCTAAGTGTATGCAGTTCGAGAACAACTTTCCACAAGTGGGCTATCTGGCCATATAGTGGGATTGGCATGATTCTCTCGGAGAATCAGGGGCCTACAAAGCATGTCGTCTTTTGAACGGCAGAGGCCGCCAAGTAGTATAAGGGTCATCACGACCGCGTATCTCCGGTGGAGCGTACGAGTTACATAAAAGGAAAGTGCAAAGGAGCCCAAATGTCTTACTTATTATTTTTTCCATTCCATGCTCTAAGCATGCCACATCCATGACATGATAAAACCTCTAAATAACTGTCAGGTCTACTAGCATACAAAGTTTCTATCAGCAGTCATCCCTAACGTACGGCCCATACGTACAGGAGGCCAGACCTGTCACGCAGTCCGTGATCTATATGAGACTCACAACTCGTGTAACAACTGTCTCATGGCCAATGAACCTAATGATGCTCCATAATACTAGGGTGGTCTCATAAAGTAGGTTCAAAATATACATAAATAAAATATGATACGACGACATCGTCGTTGCACCCAGATTTCCTTGGACGCACAATTTATATAGCAATAAATAAACTAAATAAGCAGCAATAAATTATGCAGGCATCGTGTGGAATATAAATAGAAGTACGATGACAAGGTATACTTGTCGAGCAAGAGTTCTGTATTGTGCAAGCGTCTAATATTGTGTTTAAGTTTGATGGAAGAAGTGGGATTAGAGTTTGGGAGACTTGTAATATATATATAGAGATAAGAGGCGGTGGGGTAATTTTTAGTGGTCTCAAAAGCCACTGCTGCTGCTGTTTCTTTCTTTCTTTCTTTGGTTTTGGGTTTCAGTTGAGGAGAGTTTACTAATACCAGAGTTAAAGAGGCGGTGGAATGAGATGGCTCACACGCGCGGAGAAGGGAAAGAAAAGTTAGTTTTTGCTACTGCTGTTGTTGATATTTCTTCTCCTAACGGGTCCGGGTAGGGGCTAAATGGGTAGTGGGTTCCGGCGGGTAAGGTGTTTGGGTTTCTGGTTGAGATCCAATAGGAATTTCTTTTTCTAATTAATTATATATATATATATATATATATATATATATATATATATATATATATATATATATATATATATATATACATACATATCTAATCATAAAAAATTCTAAAAATTATATTGGTGCATACCATTAAGCTAGCAACTGTCCAAAGGGTCTCCTACATGGAATAAATTAGAAAAAATTTATAATGGCTCCATAAATCTCCTAAATGCACAAAATACCTCAAAATAAAAATCTATTCCTTCTATTTAGATCATAATTACTATAAATAAATTAAATAATTAATAATAATAAAATTAATATTGTTTTCAAAATTAGGGCTTTTACAGGCAACCAACTTACAGTTTAAAGATATGTAAATATGTTTATAACCTAACAGATTTTAGGAATTATCATCAATAGGCGAGGAAAGCGAAGAAGTTGGAAAGAAGCCTCGTGAATTGCCAGGGTGCGAATTATATGGAAATCAATGAGGAGTTATAGCACACCGACAACACTGAAGATTTTTCTTTCTTGGAAAATAGAGAGCAACGTACAAAGAGGCGGCATGAACTTTAGGCCATATTTCAAGAAGCCTTTATATGAAACTTTGCTACAGTATGTGTTTCGAGACATGTAAAAGTTTAAAGTTGTAAAACTTTGACTGGTTATATTTTATTTAATCTTGACATGTAAAACTTTGAAGTTGGTTGTAACTTTGTGTTTCAAATTTTTTATTAGTTATATTTTGTTTAAGTTGGTTGTCCTATTTTTGGCTAGTTATTTTTGTTTAACTAGGACAGGGGACTAAAATCCCACTGTCTCTAGATATCGACATATATAAAACTAGGACTGTCAGGATTTTGACAGTCCCATAAGCTATCAGAACTGTCAAAATTTTGATAGTCCTAGTTTTAACCCACACAGTCCTACATTTTCCAAAAAAAAATTAAACTTTAAACATATATATATATATATATATATATATATATATATATATATATATATATATATATATATATGTTAAAAAAGATACCAAACCTCAACATACATGACTCATTGCACAACATACACTACTTCATTTTATTTCTTTCATAGTCACTATTTATTGCACTATCACGCTACAAAAGTACAAGATCTTAAGTTCCATTTCTATCGCATACTTAATTACAAAATGATACAAAAGTATAAGATGTATCAATCGATTATAATATCAAAGTAGTCCTTAGGCAAGATTTTGGGATCCTCCATCTTCATCATCTTCTTATAGCCAGCAATTGCATCCATGTAGGGTGTCATCCATGCGATCGCTTCCTCCGGTGCGTGTTTATACCAAAGTGTAGAAGGTAGAGGAATAGGAGAATGACCGATCAACCTTGGGATGATAAAGTGTTGTCCGACAAGCCCTATCGAACATAGATTGGATAGTCTGTGTTCGGCCGGGGGAGCACACATTGGAAAGAAAGTATTATTAATGTCTTGTGAGATAATTACAATAGGTATCTTATACCTATTAGAGAATAAGTATGCAGCAGGCAGGACATCCATGTAATGGTCTGGTTCGGTAACTGTGTTCGTACAAGGTATACTTGCCAACAAATCTCCAATAATTTCTTCGCCGAGTATCTGCCTATAGAAGGGTAGACAAGACTCCAACTCCTCATACAGCTCTTTCCTAACCTGTCTCCATCCTGCTTCAACTAAATAGCCAAGATGTCTTGCGAGTGCATAAAATCCATATTGGCCATCCTTAGGAACATCAACAATAGACCAAATGAAATCCCGTTTCTCAGGTAGAAAATTTTGAATGTATAGACTATATGAATCAGAGAAGTTATTTAAACCCTCCGCCGTGACTGCATCATTCGTTTTCTGTTTCTTCCCCCTTCGAATAGTAAACTTACTCTTTTTCTTCAAAATTACCACACTTTCCATAAACGACTTTGACTCAACTTTCTCTAAATTGCGTTCACTATGTTCAAACAAGGATGGATCTCTTAGTTGAATCCACCTCCTTTTTTTTTGCTCTACTCATTCTTGAGTGTGGTCTTCCCTTAGGAGTTCAAACAACAGATGGCTCTTGCAATCGAGTTGTTGTCGGGACTGTAATTTCTTGGATTTTAACCTCAATAGATTTTCTCTCCGGTTTCGATGCGACACACCACCTTGCGTGAAGGAGTTTCACTTGTGGCAAAGAAAAGAAATTATCGTGAACTTCCACCGTCGGCATGATCGACAACTGTCTCCAACATTGATCAACAATATCTATTGGAATAGGAATAGATTGACGACAATATTCGTTAATCTCAGGTGCACAAGGAAGGCCGAGTGAATATCGATATGAACAACCGTAAACCTCGAGATCATAACCAACGAACTTCGACCTACCAATATCCTTAAACAATAAGCCCAAAGCCTTGTGAGATACTACATTGTCATGCCTCAGTCCAAAAATATCGAGAGACTAGACACGTGGCAATGGCCAGCAGCACACACCGATGGACAAACCCAATTTAATGGACCCATCAGGGTATACTTATGCTATAAAACAACAATAAGGGCTATGGTACTAATCTCATCCACAGAAATAAATACAATCAATATCAGAAATATAAAGCAATATCAAGTTTCAATAAAACATAACTCGGAGAACAACCCGATAATGAGTTTGATACATCAACTCAATAGACTAGAAATAAAGAGTCTAACAATAGAAATAACTGAGTATAGGATATGCAGATACTCAGGAGAAATCCTCAGCGATTACCTCGTCCTCAGGTTCTGGTACTGCTCTAAAGACTGCTTCTGCCCCCTACACCTCGGGGTAGATATCCTCCACTAAAACTGGGGACATAATCCAGATCCAGGTCCTCAGGGGACATAGCAAGGTACAAGAATAACTCAAGCCAAAATAAATAGAGTGCAAATAAATGAATCAATAGGGTAAACTATGTAACCAGCTATGTGATATGCAAGTGAGAGCATTATTTATACTCAGGCTGAGACTACTACATGCTCTGTGTCGGGGAAACCCATAGCAGTATTTTCACGAAGGGCCAGTAAATTTGCCAAAGCTCTGTGTCAGAGTCTAAGTAACCTCCAATAAAGTAATATATATATATAATCAGCCTTTCGTATGGTAAGTCTCTCCCTACCTAATGAAATTATACGTCTCATGTTCACGATGTCTCATGTCCATGTCACGCAAGATCATATCTAATGCATCAAGTCATATGATAGCTCTGGATAAAAAGTCTATGTAACAAATCCTGTAGCCAATACAGAATCACTATGAATGACTCAGGAAGATTCTGTTTCATGAACAGTGTCAGGTGTCCTGTGGTATGACGTACTTGATAATGCAAGCATAAAATGTATAGTGTCTCGATATCCATATCTAGGTGACGTTACACAACTTTGTGTACGGTATTGACACCCGAATATTATTCGGATGCTAAGAAATGTCACACGATCCTAGGTTAAACATTTATATCATATAATTAAATCAAGAGAACATTATGTAGCAAATAATGCAAGATTGGCAAGGTACACTTGCCTGGGATTTCGTTACCAAATGCGGTTCTGGTATCAGCGGGTTCTGCAGGTACTCATCCGGTTGCTGAAATAGATATTACCATCATGTTCAGAAGACATCAAATATCTAGAATTATCTGTCCATAAGTCCAATTTGGACACAGAGACAAAATTGACCATTTCTGGTCAAAGCGGGGTCTACATGTGGCCCGCTTCGCACCGAGAAATGTGTCAGAGACAAAGTTTTCCAAATTCGTCAAACTTAGTGTCTACAAGTCCAGAATGATGATACGAACCCAACAGAATGTCCAAAACTAAATTTTGATGAGCCAATCACAAAATTGCCCGTCAAGTGGAGCCGTGGGGCCCACGATATGCAATTTTGTCAACGTTCTCAGAATCGAACCAAACTTGGGTCACAGGACCAGCATATTGCTACGAGTCTGATGGCGCAAGTTTCGTTTTGATACGACATGCATACACGAAGTTACAACGAGTTCCAGAATAAGGCCGATACGGGGTGTTGTCGATGGATACGCGTTGATTCCGGTGTGCACACACATCCAAATTAACTTCTGTAAAATTCTACACATATGTATTAACGGCACGCACCTTTCGGTGAAGTTCGCATACGACCAAGTCGTCCCATTTAGCGGGGCACACCAAGTTTCAGGAAAAAATAGGGCAATTATTTTCCTGATTTTGGATCGCAGTTTACGATCGCCACAGGACTCCATACCCCGAACAAATTATACGGGTATCGAGAGGGTCACGCAGGGTTCACATTATAGCAGACGAAACAAAAAATGGGACAGCAAGGAGAGAGAAACGGTCATCTGAACAGGTCTCCAAATATGCATTTTTGTGAGGTGGCACGACACTCGGCCGACCGGAGGCTAGGGTTTCTGTAGATCTCCGGGGAAGCTCGGCAGAGTTGGAGGTGGCCGGAGGAGCTCGCGAAGGCGGCTGCTCATCTTTGTCGTGGCAGCGCTGGAGTCATCATGGTGGCGCTGGATTCGTCGTGGTGGTGCTGGAGTCGTCGTTGCGGCGGAGTCCGGTGGAGCTCGGGGAAGAAGCAGCGGTTGCTCGCGGAGGCGGTGACAGCGGGGGTGGCCGGGGCTCGGGTCATCGAGGCTCAGTGGTGGCAGGGTTAGGGATCAAGGGTGGCAGAGACAGGGGATCGTGGTAGCAGAAACAGGGGATCGACGGTGGCTCGGAGGCGGTGGTCTCTCGGTCGGAGGCTGGTGGCCGGGGAATAATGGGGATGGCGGTGGCTGAAGGCGGTAGAGGGGTCGGGTTTAAATAGGAGGAGAGGGAGGTGGCTGGTCGTCCGTTACTGGCGGAGAGAGGGGAGGCCAAACCGTCGTGGGTGCGTAACCGCCAACGGGCGACGAGGAAACGGTGGCGGAGGAGTCGGGGGGGGGTTGTTCAGTTACTGTAGCAGTAACTGTGCAAAAACGGGTCAGTTTTGGATTGCTGGGTTGGGTTCAATCCGAATTCGACCCGATCTGCTAGGGGGTCGGTTCGGGTTTCGGGACGGGTTCGGGTTTCGGGTCTGACCCGACACGCTAGGGATTGGGTCCGGTCTGGGTTGGTTCAGGATGGGTTCGGTTCAATAAACCGGTTGGTTCAGGTTGGTTTATTTTGGTTTAATTAAAATATTAATTTTTAGTTCTTTAAAAATGGTTCTGGGATCCAATAAATTCCAGAAAAATTGCAGTAAGTCTAATATTTTATTTTACACCCAAAAATATTATTTTTATACTATTTTAATATTTAATAAAAATATTTAAAATTATTTTAATACCAGAATACCCTCTTTTTAATTAGTTAAAATTCCAGAAAATTTCTAAAAGTTTGTTTTTTAAAATCCTAAAAAATCAGGGGGTTTAAAATCTACCCCCTTAAGAGGATTGCGTTCTCGCAATCAAAGAATAACTGGTTAGCAAAGATGACACGGTTTGCAAAATAAGTTCGAAGCACGACACCATCAAAGAATCATGATCAAGAAAAATCAAAGGAAGAGGGTTTAAGCAAAATACATAGGGAATAAAAAATATCATTTTCCTAAGCAATGAAAGTTATACAATTTCAAGAGTGAAGGAAATCTAGTTAAAGCAAGAAAACTACAGCTTAGAAAAACTAGGTTATCAATTATAAAATATACTAGGTTATTATTAACAAGTTCAAAACACTAGGTTTAAGACTAA
Organism: Iris macrosiphon; assembly: GCA_036927795.1. Lineage (NCBI taxonomy): Eukaryota > Viridiplantae > Streptophyta > Magnoliopsida > Asparagales > Iridaceae > Iris > Iris macrosiphon. Next base: position 348,386,699 of record JAYESA010000004.1, read on the forward strand.
GATCATGAATTAACAGGCACGTGTTAAAGCAATTGCTAGGAATAGATAGCTATGAATAACTTAAATCTTACTCACATTTGCTACTTCACGAGTCTGTGCATCCTCCATTGTCATTGCAAAAGTCTGTCCGCGTCCTTGAGGTGGTGCCCTCTGCTGTTGCTGGGCTTGCTGAAAAAGTGTTGTTCGTGGTGCCAAGGGTGGCCTTGGTTGATATCCTTCTGGTGCTGGTAGAGCTTGTTGGTTTATTATTGGTGCTCCTTCTCGACGCTCAGTGCATTCCCTCACTGAATGCTGACTGGATCCGCAAGCTAAACATAATCCCAATTTATATCTATACTCCTTATCAACATGGCCTACCTTGCCACAGTAGTGACAGGTAGGAAGAGCTAGGGATTTGGATACAGCTTCCTGTAGTACTTGATGCTGGTGAGGTTTCTTTGCAGCTTCTCCATGCGGTGCTTGGGCTGGTGCTGATGTGAAAGGCCGCTTCAGGTTGGACTCTCTCCTGGTGACGTGCTCCATACGTTGAGCTGCAGCAAGGACGTTCGTGTATAAAGTAGGTACAATAGATCCGATCATTCTCTGTAGCTCAAAGTTTAGTCCATCGAAGAACTTCTCAGCCTTCTCTTCTTCTGTCGGGATCAGGGAAGGGGCAAAGCGACTCAGTCGAATAAACTCTGTATTGTACTCTTCTACCATCGTATTGCCTTGAATGAGGCGATTAAACTTGTCTCAAAGTTTGATCGAGCAGTAGATGGAATGTACATCTCCTGAAAGAGTCTAGAGAACTCTTCCCAAGTGACTCAGTCTGGTCTGAGTCGTCTCTCCTCAGATAGCTACCAGTGATGGGCATTGCCCGTCAACTGCATCCAGACGGCAGTCATCCAATGCTCCATTGGAAGCTCAACTGCTTCTAATTGATGCTGAGTGTTTGTGAGCCACTCATGAACTTCAGTGGGATCCTCCTTTCCAGAAAAGGTACGGGGCTTCAGTTGGCGAAAATTAGTGATAGAGCCCGTCGATGGCTGTTGAGCTGGTAGGTTCGTCTGCTCCAGTGCAGTCACTATACTATTTCTCAGATTCTCTGCCTCATGACACTGAGCCTCTTGATGAATCTGCTGTTGAGCTTGCATCATTGCATACATTATTTGGAATATCTGTTGCCCGTCTATAGCGTGCTCTTATGAAAATACGGGCATTGGTGGTGTGAACTGCGGCGGTGGTGGGATGTCATCACGCAGGAACCTTGAAGTATGCTGGCCCGCTTGATTACTTTGAACTGATTGTCCTCTATCTTTTGGTGTCACTCTCTCATCATAGGTGACCATAGCATCATGTGGTGTACCTAAGAGATTCTCGTCACAGGTTCTCGGATCTATTACTCTGCATTAAAAGAAAACTATGAGAATGCACAGAGGAATCAAGACAGGATGCAAGTCAGGAAATTAATTCGAATCCGATATAGAGATCAAGAACGAATCAAGCAAGTGGATGAGATCATATAACTTATCATATCCTTGTCGCAGGCTTGCTCAGTTCCTAAGTTGAAACCGAAGAAATTTAGTCTTTGACCTGCATGGGCAACCTAAAAAACTATATCACGTCCCAATCCCAAAATATTGAGGGACTAGACACGTGGCAATGGCCAACAGCACACATCGATGGGCAAACCCAATTTAATGGACCCATTATGGTATACTTAAGCTGTAAAACAATAATATGGGCTATGGTACTAATCTCATCCACAGAAATAAATACAATCAATATCATAAATATAAAGCAATATCAAGTTTCAATAAAACATAACTCGAAGAACAACCCGATAATAAGTTTGATACATTAACTCAATAGACTGGAAATAAAGAGTCTAACAATAGAAATAACTGAGTATAGGATATGCAGATACTTAGGAGAAATCCTCAGCGATCACCTCATCCTCGGGTTCTGGTACTGCTCCAAAGACTGCTCATGTCCCGTACACCTCGGGGTAGATATCCTCCGCTAAACCTGGGGACATAATCCAGATCCAGGTCCTCAGGGGACATATCAAGGTACAAGAATAACTCAAGCCAAAATAAATGCAGTAAAAATAAATGAATCAATAGGCTAAACTATGTAACCAGCTATGTGATATGCAAGTGAGAGCATTATTCATACTCAGGCTGAGACTACTACAGGCTCTGTGTCGGGGAAACCCATAGCAGTATTTTCTCGAAGGGCCAGTAAATGTGCCAAAGCTCTGTGTCAGAGTCAAAGGCACCTCCAGTAAAGTAATATATATATATATATATATATAATCATCCTTTCGTATGGTAAGTCTCTCCCCACCTATTGAAATCATACGTCTCATATTCACGATGTCTCATGTCCATGTCACGCAAGATCATATCTAATGCAGCAAGTCATATGATAGCTCTGGATAAAAAGTCTATGTAACAAATCCTGTAACCTATACAGAATCACCATGAATGACTTAGGAAGATTCTGTTTCATGAACAGTGTCAGGTGTTCTTTGGTATGACGTACTTGATAATACAAGCACAAAATGTATCGTGTCTCGATATCCATGTCTAGGTGACGTTACACAACTCCGCATATGGTGTTGACAACCGAATGTTATTCGGATGCTAAGCAATGTCACATGGTCCTAGGTTGAACATTTATATCATATAATTAAATTAAGAGAATATTATGTAGCAAATATTGCAAGATTGGCAAGGTACACTTGCCTGGAATTTGGTTACCAACTGCGATTCTGGTATCAGCGGGTTCTGCAGGTACTCCTTCGATTGATGAAATAGACATTACCATCATGTTCAGAAGACATCAAATAGCTAGAATTGCCTGTCCATAAGTCCAATTTGGACACAGGGGCAAAATTAACCGTTTCTGGTCAAAGCGGGGTCCACTTGTGGCCCACTTCGTACCGAGAAATGTGCCAGAGACAAAGTTCTCCAAATTTGTCAAACTTAGTGTCTATAAGTCTATAATGATGATACGAATCCAACGAAATATCCAGAACTGGATTCCGATGAGCCGATCACAAAATTGCCCGTCAAGTGGAGCCGTGGGGCGCACGATACGCGATTTTGTCAACGTTCTCAGAATCGAACCAAACTTGGGTCACAGGACCAGCATATTGCTACGAGTCCGATGGCACAAGTTTTTTTTCGATACGATGTGCATACACTAAGTTACAATGAGTTACAGAACAGGACAGATATGGGGTGTTGTCGACGGATACGCGTTGATTCCGGTGTGCACGCACATCCAATTCAACTTCTGCAAAATTCCACACATCCGTATTAACGGCACGCACCTTTCGGTGAAGTTCACACACGACCAAGTCATCCCGTTTAGCGGGACGCACCAAGTTTCAATAAAAAATAGGGCAATTATTTTCCTGATTTTGGGTCGCAGTTTACGACCGTCACAGCGCGCGATACCCCGAACAATTTGCATGGGTATCGAGAGGGTCATGCAGGGTTCGTATCACAGCAGACATAATAAAAAATGGGACAGCGAGGAGAGAGAAACGATCACCTGAACAGGGCTCCAAATACGCATTTTTGCGAGGTGGCGCGACACTCGGCCGGCCGGAGGCTAGGGTTTCTGTAGATCTTCGAGGAAGCTCGACGGAGCTGGAGGCGGCCGGAGGAGCTCGCGGAGGCGGCTGCTTGTCTTCGTTGTGGTGGCACTGGATTCGTCGTGGCGGCGCTGGAGTCGTCATGGCGGCGGAGTCCGGTGGAGCTCGGGGAAGAAGCAGCGGCTGCTCGCGGAGGCGGTGACTGCGGGGGTGGCCGGGACTCGGGTCGTCGAGGCTCGGTGGTGGCAGGGTTAGGGCTCGAGGGTGGCGGAGACAGGGGATCATGGTGGTGGAGACAGTGGATCGATGGTGGCTCGGAGGCTGTGGTGTCTCGGGCGGAGACTGGTGGCCGGGGAATAATGGGGATGGCGGTGGCTGAAGGCGGTGGAGGGGTCGGGTTTAAATAGGAGGAGAGGGAGGTGGCCGGTCATCCGTTATAGGCGGAGAAAGGAGAGGCCAAACCACCGCAGAGGCGTAACCGTCGGCGGGCGGCGAGAAAACGGTGGAGGAGGAGTCAGGGGGGTTTGTTCAGTTACTGTAGCAGTAGCTGTGCAAAAATGGGTCGTATTTTGGGTTGCTGGGTCGGGTTCAATCCGAATCCGACCCGATCCGCTAGGAGATGGGTTCGGGTTTCGGGTCAGGTTCGAATTTCGGGTCCGACCCGACCCGCTAGGGATTGGGTCCGGTCTGGGTTGGTTCAGGATGGGTTCGGTTCAATGAACCGATTGGTTCAGGTTGGTTTATTTTGGTTTAATTAAAATATTAATTTTTTGGTCTTTAAAAATGGTTCTGGGGTCCAATAAATTTTAGAAAAATTACAGTAAGTCTAATATTTTATTTTACACTCAAAATTTTTATTTTTATACTATTTTAATATTTAATAAAAATATTTAAAATTATTTTAATTCCAGAATACCTTGTTTTTAATTAGTTAAAATTCCAAAAAAATTCCAATTTTTTTTAAAATCTTGAAAAATTAGGGGGTTTATATACATGGATTAAAGCATCCAAGAGGTGTTCATGCTTTAAAATATTGAGGCTCGTCTCAAATGATGCTACAATCTCGTTTACCGTAGAAATAATCATCAAATGAATCGATTGCCAAACGGAGACAAAATTACCGACCGGTGACCGTAGTATGAACCTTCGACCCGGTTCGTAGTAATTGTGCCATAATGCTTCACCATGTTCGTCTATGCTAAGACGAATTATTCTTTATGTGGTTCTAGCCAAGTATCTTTGATATAAGAAATGCATGTCGGGTTACTCATCTCCCACTTTTGTTTGAATATGTACCATGATGTGTCGTAGCTGTCTTTAGTACTTGCTCGCCATACAAGACTCCAATCACTGTAGAATTCTTCGAAGCGAAGCTTGTCGATTTTACCGTCCACATTTTTAAATTTTTCTCTTACATTGAGCTTGGATATTTCAATTTATATGCCAAGTGCATAGTAGTCTATGCACATGAGAAAATATAATATCTATAGCATTTATCAACGCATATTCTCTGTCGGTAACAAAAACAGAGGGCTCTTTGTATCCTATGTAAAGAGATTTTAGCTTTTTCAACGCCCAAATATAATCCTCTACTGTCTCACTCTTCATAAAACAAAAAGCGAATAAAAATATTTTTTCGTAGACGTAAAGCAACAATATAAAAAGAGGCATATTGAACTTGTTGGTCTTATATGTACAATCAAGGGCCAAAATTATGGTTTTACCAATACTTGATAAATTGTACCATGTCATTAATCCAAGAATCATAGCTCGTGGAGCAATACCCGTCCCGTACTGAATTAAATGGCTCGAGGAGTCGATATATATAGTGGACAATCCTGTCTTGAACTTGAGCCTGTACCTAATAAGATCCTGACTCAAACTTGTACCTGGTATATCCTAACTTGTTCATGTACCTGATCAGAGGCCCAAAATATTAGAGACTTGCCTGGCACGGACAACTTGGTGAACAAGGGAGATCTTCGGATCTCGTTTAGCGGACGGTCTCTAGGGCACCGGGGCCGATCCGACCGGTCTGAACCTCCTGACTATAGTCGCCTGCTTCGGGCAGGATGTTTGCAATATCCTATGTTCCTGCTTGTATACTATTTTGCCCTGAGACTACACCGTCCTCTATGGCATCGTGCCAATGACCTCCTGTTCATATAAATAAGTCATCTTCGCTTAGCGGCAACCCACGTTCGATTTATTATATTGCATCCAGCAATCTGAAACACCTGAACGATCATGAGTATAACATACTTGTATATATTGAACACTTGAACATCCATTGTAACACACCTGAATAATTCGTATAACTCGTGCTCCAGAAGCAAAACCTCACTCTTGACACTTTTGTTTGCTTTTTCTATTGCCCCTGGATTTTATTATATATGCTCGTGTTTGATTTAACTTGGTTTGCCTTGGACAGGGAAGGAAGAATGGTAAATTGGTAAGTCTCGTCGTGTTACTCTTATATCGCACGGTATATTGCTACACGAGTTAGGCTTTTCATTATGTCATGAAACTGATCCTAAGGTAAGATTAGAAAAGATAACTTAATAGATGGTGCATGAAACCTATATAACATGTTTGGGTTTGTCGAGCGGACGAGAAGCCTCCCCACCAGTGCATTCATGTACTAATAACCCAACAGATTGCTTGCAAGGTACGGGAGAACCTCGTTCAATCGAAAACTCCCTTCGTGCGAGCTAAGACATGGAGTTCGCTTTGGAGCCTTGGAGCATTGCGTCCGGAACTAAAGCATATATACAAAACATAATATTGTAACATCACCTATGTATCATTCCATAATTGTAGCTACTTGGCACGCTTTTACTGTTTCGTGAGAGAGGGCTTGAGCAACTTATAATCTCGACCTAGCACCGCTTGTAATACTTGTTCAATATCAATAAAGACCTTATTTTACTTCTATACTTGTATTATTCATTGCTTCCGATATTGACGATTTTGTGAACTTATTACCAATCGTCTGTTCATTTCTTATTCTGCTGTATTTGGACTATCTGTGCGACTATGTGGCTTTGACATCTTATCGCATGTTCGGATCATAGCCTTGCACGGGTGCAGCTTACGCTCTTGCGGCATCACGTCCAGATAGGAAATATCGTCCTGCGGGAGTGCTGGTGTGGTAATTTGCGCCTAGCGGGGACGGCCGATTAACTGCGGGAGATCGGGGCGTGACATATTGGTATCAAAGCATGGCTTTACTCCTTTGGACTTCTTATCGATCTTTTTAGTTTTAAAAGCTCGTTCGTGGGTTATGTGCATATACACTCTCTTATTGACCCAATTTTGATGTTTCATACAATGAGTCTAAATACTTTTAAAAAGTGTATGTAAATGATATGATTGCTTGAACTAGATAGGAATACAAAGACCCTCGTTTGAACCTGTATTAGACTTTTTAGGAATAAACTCGTGCTAGATTTACAAGTTATGTGCAAACCCGAATACCTATACATGATTATCCAGCTGTTTAGTATGCGAGATGGAATATCGTTTGGATGGTTAGTTATACACATAGCCTTTCGGCTAAGTTATGTAGAGTATCGTGCGCTAAGACCCTTTCGTGCGAGCAAGTTTGCAAGCGAGATTTGGGATATCGTTCAAATATGGATAAGTCAGACTTAGAATGGCAACCGATATAAACATTATCAGTTTATCGCTAAGACGAATATAGAGGATCGTGCTTAAAATTTTGAGAAATAGCTTGGACGGTATTTTGTGTCGGCAGATACAAATCAGATATGGTTTACTTGGATGACTACTAACAAGGATATATATGAGACTAAGATTTATCAGGCGATTGTCACGCCCCAGTCCCAAAAATACGTAGGACTAGGACACGTAAGCATGCCAGCCGCATGGATATGGCAACTCCAATATATGGAAACCAAATCCATACGTACGTTGTAATATGAATATAAAATCCACAAGTGGTATAAAATGAAATACAAGTCACAGGTCAAAATCTAAATCTCATCCACCAAAATCATATAGAAATAAATAACCAGTATCTATGAAACTAGATCTCAACAAGAAGTATCTAAGGATGATAGTTGGATGGAAACAAATCCACTACCAACTCAAATGGAGAAGTAAATACAATATAAGTACAACTCACTCAAACAATATGAGTACCAGCTACCAATCACGGCTCGAAGAGAAGACATCCACGAAGCATCTATATCCTTCCAAATCTGTGCTCCTGCAAATACTCAAGAACAGGTACACCTGGCAGCGGACCAGGTCCTCAGAGGGACATAACAAGTATACTTAAACACATGCCAATAAAGTACTGAAATAAATATCCAAAGGGGTCGCCTAACCGTCTAAGTGAATGCAGTTAAGAACAACTTTCCCCACAAGTGAGCTATCTGGCTGAAAACTGGGATTTGGCATGGTTCTCTTTTGAAGATCCAGGGGCCCAAAGGCATGTCGTCTTTTGAACGGCGGAGGCCCGCCAATGTATATATATGGGTCATCACCACCCGTATCTCCAGCGGAGAATCCGGGCATCACAGAAAAAGTGCAAAGGAGCTCAAATGCGGTACTTGTTGTTCTCCCCACCCCATGCTCTAAGCATGTCACATCCATGACACGATTTGGTCCATAGTCTATTCTTAGTACCCTAGCCCAATCCTGCAACCAAACAAGTACAAGGATGGGACCACCGTACTATAATAAGCTATGTCCCTGGACCTCTAATAACTGCCAAGTCTACTAGCATGCAAAGTTTCTAACAGCAGTTATCCCTAACGCACGGCCCACACGTACCGATGATCAGTCAATACATGCGTCCGTGATCTATATGAGACTCACAACTCGTGTAAAAATATGTGTCACGGCCAAATGAACCTAATGATACTATATGATAATGGGGTAGTCTCATGTACAGGGTCAATGCAATACATAAGTAAAAACATATCGCGACGTCACCGTCGTGAGCATTTTATATAACAATTAAAATATATGAACTAAGGGCAGAAAATAAAGATGCATGCAATATATGGAATGTAAATAACAGTACAATGGCAAGGTATACTTGCCTGGCAAGAAACTGTAAAATGTCATGTCCAGATGTCCAATACACAGGACCAGAAGCTATGACCACAGAACAAATGTCTCCGGATGCTGAAATAAATATCACCAACGTTTTCGGAATGAGCAAAATAGCTAAAAAGCACATCCCTTTTGTCCAATTTGGACACAGGGACAAAACGGTAATTTCGGGTCAAAGTGGGGTCCACGTGTGGCCCACTTTGCACCGAAAAGTGTGCCGAGGGTAACAGTCTCTAAATGGGACAAACTATGGGTCAAACAACTCTAGATGTTAATACGAACTCAATGGTATGTCCAAATTTGGATTCCGATGAGCCGAACAAAATTTGGTCCAAAAAGTCAACTGTGGGGCCCGCCAATTGGCGATCTGGTCAACCATCTCAGAAATGCGTGAAAATTAGGTCACAGGACCAGCGCGTTACCACAAGTCCAGTGGCACAAGTTTCATCGCAATCTGACAAGCGTGCACAAAATACTCGCGAGTTCCACAAAAGTGGCGACACGGGATGTGTCCGCGGATACGGCCTGATTCCGGCGCGCACACGCGTCCGAATCAGTCTCCACAAATTTTCATGTGTCCCGTTATGCTGTGTGCACCATTTGGTACACTTGGCACACGGCGGGGCGGTTCCGTTTGGCGGGGCGGGCTCCGATCTCCAACTTTTGGAAAACCAAAAAAGTGGGTGCGCGCAGTTTTGTGACGAATATATTTTTGTCCACAGCGACTAATAGCACAAAGTTATTATACAGAAAATAAACTAGGTCATGTAATCTACAGGTATCAAAAAGAATCATCGAATTCGGATCTCTGTGGTGGAAGATACGAACTCGACAATATGGGTGGTCATTCTGGAATTCTGCGATTGCAGAATTCTGTCTGCTCGCGCTGACTTGGGCGCTATTTTTCACCTAGGGGCATACGTTTTCCGAGGTTGACTATAAAACAAGTATGGAAAAGGGTTGAGGGGAGATCATACCTATGAAAACGGAACAGCATTTGGATGAGCGAGTCAACGGGAAAACACGCCGGAGCGAAGGTGCCTCGAGTGGGAGACTGCAGTTCGCGATGTCGGCGTCGACGGGATGATTGGATGGCTTGGGGTGGCTTCTCTAGCTGTGGTGACGGCTCTAGATGGGAAGAAGAAGTCTGGAGTTTCTAGGTTAGGGTTTTTGGGAGCTAATATATATATATATATATATATATAATTAGGAGAGAGAGAGAGTTGGAGGCGGGATGGACTATCCGCTGGATGACTCGGCCTAGGAATAATAAAAGGAGGCGGGCTGAAGGTTGCAAGGGGGTTGCTAAATGCAATTAATTTGCTAGGATATAGAGGCGGCACAGCAAGTCAACCGAGTTTGCTGAAGGGAACTAAAAGCTCCTAAGGACTTAAGTTGCTAAGTATGTTATTATTCTTAGTATTATTATTATTATTATATTACTTAGTTAGTATTATTATTATACTTTATTTAATTCTTTCTTTCTTTATAAAATATATATACATATATATATATATTTGTATATACATATATATATATATATATACTCATAAAAAAATTTATAGATTAGGGTATTGCACATCGTTAGGCTAGCAACAGCTCAAGGGGTCTCCTACATGGAATAAATTCCGAAAAATTCCTGATGGTCCCACAAGTCCTCTAAGTGCCCGAACACCTAACATAAAAATTAATAAAAATCTATTTCTCCTATTTAGACCTAATTACTACAATTTAATTAATAATTAATAAATAAAATGGTATATACGATTTTTTAGGAAGGGGGTTTTACAGCGATGCTTAGGTATCGTGTAGGAATTTTAACGAACAACTTAGTAAATATGCTAGCGAGTGATGCGAACATGATTGAGGATTTGATTACGTGACTCGATTCCTAAGTGGTGTATTGATCAGTTTAGAAATTTTTAAGCGAATTCATAGGTCTCGTACGATAGTTGGTTTGGACGATTGAGAATGTCTTGAACAAGTAATAAGTCTTATATCGAATAGGGATTCAAGGTAACAGAATTAATATCCTGGTCAAAGAAAACTTGGTGGAAACTTGATAGATCGTGCGAGCAATTTCAAATTGAATCAAACAGATTGAACTTAAGTAAGATATCGCTTGATAGAAGTTAGCCTAAGAAATAAATATTGTGGTTCGATGAAAGAGGTAAGCGATAACGGATTCGATCTGGAGTTTGGAAGAATAATCTTGAATCTAGTTCAAAAAGATAATCTTCAAAATCAGTCTCAACCGAGAACGATTATCATGCGGGAGCGCCAACATGGTTATTTCATGTACGGTGGGGATAATCGAACCCATGATAACATGTAAGTGATTATTTCAAATAAACTCGATTAATGGAACGTATCAAAAGTGGATAAATTTTGCCTTGAATATTTAAAACTTAGTTGTTTGAGGAATGCCAGAAGTAGACTATGGATTTATCAAACGGTAACATTGAAGTTGGATAATTTTGTTAGACGAATTATGTAAACACCCAGAATTTTTCAAAATTAAAAAATAAAATTTTGAGATTTTTTTGGAATTTTTAACTAATTAAAATCAATATTTTTTAGAATTAAATTAATTTTGTGATTTTATTAAATATTAAAATATTATAAAAATAATATTTTTGAGTGTAAAATAAAGAATTAGACATACTGTAATTTTTTTAGAATTTATTGGACCCCGAAACTATTTTTAAAAGACCTAAAAATAATGTTTTTAATTAAACCAAAATGAACCAACCTGAACCGGATTAACCCGAACCCAACTGAACCAAACCAACCCCTAGTGGGTCAAATCCGGACCCGTTAACCAAGACCCGACCCGCTAAAGTAATTGAGAAATCCCTATCCCCAACCGTCGAGTCCCTCCGACTCTCCTCCGCCCGTTCATGCCGCAGCCCAATCGGGGAGTGCAATAGAGAGCCTGAGATCCGATGCGAATAATCAGTAGAACCCCTGACTACTCGTCTCCCCGACCGGTGACCCGTCGAAACCCCTCGCCTTCCCGACCTCTCCTCTCCCTGCCAACGGTCGACCGTCCCTATTTAAACCCTAGATCCGGCCACCCCAACACCGAACGATTCACCACCACTACCACCACCATCAGCCTCCGGCCACTGCCATCTCCTATCCGACACCGACCTTAATCTTCCGACGCTGAGCCCGCCATCAGCACCGCCAACCGGTTCCCGACCTACGCCACCACCCGCCTCAGGCACACAGCAACCCCGGCCACCCCGCTATCTCCAAACACTTCACCACCTCCATCACAGTCACCCGACTCCGGCAAAGACCGACGACCCGACCCACCACTGAGCTTCCCTCCGTCGTGCCCTCAGACGACAATTCGTCGTCGACCGCCGTGTCCAGCCGCAGCCACCACCGGCGAGAACTGCCACAGTAGTGAGCTCCGCCGCGTCGCTCCATATACGACGTATAGTCGATACCTACCCCTATTCAGGTGAGAGTTTCTCTCTCCTTACCGTCTCATTTTTTGAACCGTTTGCTGTGACGCGTATCCTGCATAACCCTCTCAAAACTCGTGCAAATAGTTCGGGGCATCGCATCCTGTGTGGATCGTAAACTGCGACACAAAATCAGAAAAATATTTCCAATTTCTAAAAATTTAGAATTTGTTCCGAACTCTCCAGTTCACGACTATTTTACGACCAACCTGCTAAATGTTTTTAAAATTCATCTGAATAGTAATTTAGACCGTATAAACGAGTTTTAAACCCTATTTTTATTTTAATTTATGGTATTGTAGATTATAATTATTTTGTGGGTAAAAATAACCAAAAACTTGGTATTTAAAAATCTTGATTTTTCTCGGAACTAGGTGCGCTCCACTAAACGAGGCAACTTGGTCGTGTGCAAACTTCACCAAAAGGTATGCACCGTCAATAGGGATGTGTAAGATTTTGAGGAAGTTGATTTGGATGTGAGTGCACACCGGAATCAACGCGTATCCGTCGATAATACCCCATATTGGCCCTGTTCTGCAACTCGTTGTAACTTCGTGTACATTCATTTTTTTAAAATAAAACTTATGCTATCGGACTTGTAGTGATACGCTGGTCCTGTCACGCCCCAGTCCCAAAATACATAGGACTAAGAATATGTAACATGCCAGCTACGCATTCGACCACTCTGGTCCGATTCAAATACGTATAAGCTGTACTAGAAGGGTTACAATCTATAAATATCTATGCCTCAATCCACAATGAACAGAATATACAAGAATGAGCTACATATGCTAAAGTCGGCTGCCAGTAACCCATAAGCTCGAATATACTCGAGGAAGGAATATGAGTCTATAAAACTAGGCTATATCAGCAGATGAATAAATAATATGAATAATAACCAATACTCCGAAAGAAATGATATAAGTACCTAGAACCAATTCCTGCATGACAAAGCAACTCACATCAGCAACTCTAGGCAGGCTCCACAATGGTCTATGCTGCAAAACTGGCAAGGGACCAGGTCCTCAGAGGGACGTAACAAGGTACAAGAAATAGCATGCCAAAATAAATACAGTATATAAAATATATCAATAGGGCAAACTATGTAACCATCTAAGTGATATGCAAAATGAGGGCAACATTAGACACAGGCTGAGACCACTACAAGCTCTGTGTCGGGGAGCCGGTAGCAGTAATACTATGTAGTTTTACTATATAGTTTTACTATGTAGTTTACTATGTAGTTACTATGTAGTTTACTATGTAGTGGGCCTCATACTGTAGTGGCTAAGGCACTGCAATAAATATATATAATCAGCCTGTAGTCTGTGTGTCTCTTTCCACCCAATGTAATCACACGTCTCATGTCCACGACGTCTCATGTCCATGACACGCAAGATCATATCTAATGCAGCAAGTCATAATGAGATCTAAGCATGTATATAAAGTATACGTCATAAACCTGTATCCTATACAAAATCACCATAAATATCTCAGGAAGATTCTGTCTCATGAATAGTGTCTGGTGTCCTGAGATATGACGTACTTGATAAGGCAAGCACGAGAATATAAAGGGTCTCGATATCCATCTCTAGGTAACGTTACACAACTCCGCGTATAGCGTTGGCACCCGAATATTATTCGAAAGATAAGTATTTTCACACGGTCCTAGATTGAACAGAGATATTACAGTAATAAATTAAGAGATTAGTATAAACCAATGCTGCAAGTATGGCAAGGTACACTTGCCTGGTGCTTGGATTCCAACTGCTATTTTGGTATCAGCGGGATCTGCAGGTACTCCTCCGAATACTGAAATAAATATTACCATCAGGTTTAGAAGATATCAAATAGCTAGAATTGCCTGTCCATAAGTCCAATTTGGATACATGGGCAAAAGTGACAGTTTTTGGTCAAAGCGGGGTCCACATGTGGCCCGCTTCGCACCGACAAATATGTCAGAGACAATATTCTCCAAATTCATCAAACTTAGTGTCAAAAAGTCCAGAACGATGATACGAACCCAATGGAATATTCAAAACTGAATTTCGATGAGCCGATCACAAAATCGCCCGTCAAGTGGAGCCGTGGGGCCCACGATACGCGATTTTGTCAACGTTCTCAGAATCGAACCAAACTTGGGTCACAGGACCAGCGTATTACTACGAGTCCGATGGCACAAGTTTTGTTTCGATACGACATACGTACACGAAGTTACAATGAGTTCCAGAATAGGGCCGATATAGGGTATTGTCGATAGATATGCGTTGATTTCGGTGTGCACGCACATCCAAATCAACTTTCGCAAAATTTTACACATCCATATTAATGGTGCACACCTTTTGGTGAAGTCCTCACACGACCAAGTCGTCCCGTTTAGCAGGGCACACTCAGTTTTGGGGAAAATAGGTAAATATTTTCCTTATTTTGGGTCGCAGTTTGCGATCCCCACAGGACGTGACACACCGAGCGGATTATACGGGTATCGAGAGGGTCACGTAGGGTTCGCGTCATAGTAGATGGAACGGAAAATGGGGCAGCGAGGAGAGAGAAACGGCTACCTGAACAGGGCTTCGCAGAGGGCTGAAAAGCGCGCTTCGCGAGATGTCGCGACACGTCGCGACACTGCGGCTAGGGTTAGGGTTTTCTGCCGTAGTTGCTGCGGCCGGAGGAAGGCGGAGGCGGCTCGTGGGGCCGTCGTGGTGGCTGGGGCCTGGAGCTGGAGGCGACGTGCTGGCAGAGCTCGTCGACGGAGGAGGCGCAGGGGTTCTGGCCGTGGGGGTGCTGCCGAGCTGGGTCGAGGGCAGTGGAGGCGGCCGGAGGAAACGGAGGAGAAGGCAAAGGATGGAGGGGAAGGAGGGGCTACTATTGCTGCTGCTAGGCTGAGCTCGGGGGCTGGTGGCGAGAGGCGCTGGAAGGGACGATGGCTGGGTGCAGCGAAGACGACGGTGGCGGTGGCACTGTGGGGTTGACGGTGAGGCGGAGGTAGGGGATTATCGGGGTATATATAGGAGGAGAGGGAGGAAAAGGGCCAGGTAGGGGAGGAGACGTCGGGAAGGGAAGGTGAAACTGTCGTGGGGGAGGCAGAGCGGCGTAGTGAGCGAGGCAACCGACGGTTACGGGCGGAGGACGGCAGAGGCGAAGCGACAGGGTCGGGGAAAAATCGGTTAGGGTTAGCTACAGTGCGGGTTGAAGGTTTCGGGATTCGGGTCGGGTTCAGACCCGATCTGAGCCGCAGGGTTTGGGCCTAGTTCAGCTAGACCGGGTCGGTCCGGTTCGGGTTGGTTTGGGTCAGAAATAAACCGAGTTTATTTTGGATTTAATAAATAATTAGTTTTTAGGTCTTTTAAAATATTTTCGGGGTCCAATAAATTCCAGACAAATTATCCTATGTCTAATATTTTATTTCACTCAAAAATATTATTTTCATAATACTTTAATATTTAATAAAAATATTTAAATTAATTTAATTCAAAAATACCTTGAAAAAAATCCCAGAAAATTTTAGAAAAATTCTGAAAATTAAATTTTAAAATTTCTAAAATATCAGGGGGTTTACAGGTCCTGTAACGCAAATTTGGTTCGATTCTGAGAACATTGACAAAATCCCGTATCGTGGGCCCTATGGCTCCACTTGACGGACAATTTTGTGATCGGCTCACCCGAATCCAGTTCTGGATATTTCGTTGGGTTCGTATCATCGTTCTAGACTTGTAGACACTAAGTTTGATAAATTTGGAGAACTTTGTCTCTGGCACATTTTTCGGTGCGAAGTGGGCCACATGTGGACCCCGCTTTGACCAGAAACTGTCAATTTTGCTCCTGTGTCCAAATTGGACTTATGGACAGGCAATTCTAGCTATTTGATATCTTTTGAACATGATGGTAGTATTTATTTCAGCAATATGAGGAGTACTTGAAGATCCCACGAATACCCGAGCAACTGTTGGAATCCAAGCACCAAACAAGTGTACCTTGCCATACTTGTAGTAAATTGCTTATTATTACTCTCTTAATCTATTATAACTGTTCAAACTAGGACCGTGTGATAATAATTAACGTCCGAACAGATTCGGGTGTCAACATCGTACGTGGAGTTGTGTAACATCACCTAGAGATTGATATCGCGACCCTATATATCTTCGTGCTTGCATTATCAAGTACGTCATA
Source organism: Iris macrosiphon (assembly GCA_036927795.1). Lineage (NCBI taxonomy): Eukaryota > Viridiplantae > Streptophyta > Magnoliopsida > Asparagales > Iridaceae > Iris > Iris macrosiphon. Next base: position 348,403,016 of record JAYESA010000004.1, read on the forward strand.
CCATAGGACACTTGACACTGTTCATGAGGCAGAATCTTTCTGAGATATTCATGGTAATTCTGTATAGGATACAAGATTTGTGACAAAGACTTTATACATATGCTTAGCTATCATTATGACTCACTATATCAGTTAGAGGTCATGATCTTGCGTGTCATGGACATGAGACGTGTGATTAAATTGGTAGAGAGAGTATTACCATATTAAAGGCTGATTATATTATATATATGTAGTTTTTTGGAGGTGCCTTAGACTCTGACACAGAGCTTTGGCACAAGTTCTGGCCCTTCGAGATAAATACTGCTATGGGTTTCTCCGACACAGAGCCTATGGTAGTTTCAGCCTGAGTATGATTAATGCTCTCACTTAATATCACATAGATGGTTACATAGTTTACCCTATTGATTCATTTATTATTGTACTACATTTATTTTGGCTTGAGTTATTCTTGTACCTTGTTATGTCCCCTGAGGACCTGGAATCTGGATTATGTCCCCAGGTTTAGCAGAGGATATCTACCCTGAGGTGTACGGGACAGGAACAGACATTAGAGCAGTACTAGAACCAGAGGACGAGGTGATCGCAGAGGATTTCTCCTTAGTATCTGGTTTATTATACTCAATTATTTCTATTTATTGGACTTTATCTCCTGTCTATTAAACTGTTGTATCAGACATATTATCGGGTTGTTCCCCGAGATACTTTATTGAGACTTGATGTTGCATTATATTTCATATTTATTGTATTTATTTCTGTGGATGAGATTAGTACCATAGTCCTTTATTATTGTTTTACAGCTTAAGTACACCCTGATGGGTCCATTAAATTAGGTTTGCCCATCGGTGTATGCTGCTGGCCATTGCCACGTGTCTAGTCCCTCGGTATTTTGGGACTGGGGCATAACATGATTTTTTTGGTGGCCCATACAGGTCAACGACTAAATTTCTTCAGTTTTAACTAAGGGACTGAGCAAGCTTGCTACAAGGATAGGATAAGTTATAGGATCTCATCTACTTGATTAAATTGTTCTTGATCTCTATGTCGGATTCGAATTAATTTTTTGACTTGCATCCTGCCATGATTCCTCTGTGCGCCTCTTATAGTTTATTTTGGATGCAGAGTAATGGTTCCACAAGCAAGTGACGAGACTCCTGCAGGAATACCATAAGGTGTTGTGGTTACCCATGAAGAAGAAGCGACACCAGAAGGTGGAGGTCAATCAGCTCATCAACGCAGTCAAGCAGATTAGCACGCCTCGAGAATCCAGCAAGATGACATTCCACCATCGATGCGATTTACTCCACCGATGCCTACTTTTTTAACAGGACATCTTATGGATGGACATCAGATGTTTCAAATGTTCTATGCAATGATGCAAGCTCAACAGAAGGTTCATCAAGAAGTCCAGCAAAGCCAAGCGAAGTTCTTTGACGGACTTAGCTTTGAGCTATAAAAATTAATCAGCTACGTTGTAACTACTTCATATACGAACGTCCTTACTGCAGCATGACCCATAGAGTGTGTTACCGGGAGAGAGTCCAGCCTGAAGCGGCCTTTCAGATCAGCGCTATCCAGATTACCACAAGAAGAAGCTGCAAAAAGATCTCACATGCACCAGCCACCCAGAGCATCTCCGCAGATACTGCCTACATGTCAATATTGTGGCAAGCGAGGCCATTATGAGAGTGAGTGCAGACGCATATTGGGATTATGCTTGATTTATGGATCCAACCAACATTTAGCCAAGGATTGTCCTGAGCATCGAGAGGGAGCACTAATATTAAACCAACAAGCTTTACCGGCACCGAGGCCAGCCTATCCAGCATTGGGAGTACCACAAATGGGAGTTGAAGGAGTCATACCACCAGCTCCAGGAGGGTATCAGTCGAGGCCACCTTTGATACCCCAGGCAGTACTCTTCCAGCCGGCTCAGCAGTAGCAGAGGAATCCACTACAAGGACGCGGACAAGCTTTTGCGATGACCATGGAGAACGCACAAACTCGTGGACTAATGAATTCGTATAAGATTTAAGTTATTCATAGCTACATATTCCTAGTAATATCATAGCACGTGCCTGTTAATTCATGACCTTAGCCTTAAACCTAGTAATTTTGAACTTGTTAATAATTGATAACCTAGTTTTCCTAAGCTATAGTTTTCCTTGCTCTAACCATATTTCTTTACTCTTGAATTACTTAACTTTCATTGTCTAGGAAAATATTTTTATTCCTTCCCTATGTATTTTGCTTAACCCTCATCCTTTGATTCTCTTTGGTCATGATTCTTTGTTTGAGTGTCATGCTTTGAACATATTTTGCAACCATGTTATCTCTTCTGACCAGTTATGTTTCATTATTCTTTGATTGAGAAGACGTAATCCTCTTAAGGAAGATAGATTGTAAACACCCAGAATTTTTTAAAATATAAAAATAATTTTTTGGAATTTTTAACTAATTAAAATCAATGTTTTCTGGAATTAAATTAATTTTGTGATTTTATTAAATATTAAAATATTAAGAAAATAATATTTTTGAGTGTAAAATAAAGAATTAGACATACTATAATTTTTCTAGAATTTATTGGACCTCAGAACTATTTTTAAAAGACCTAAAAATAATGTTTTTAATTAAACCAAAATGAACCAACCTGAACCGGATTAACCCGAACCCAACTGAACCAAACCAACCCCTAGCGGGTCGGATCTTGACCCGTTAACCAAGACTCGACCTGCTACAGTAATTGAAAAACCTCGATCCCCAACCGTCGAGTCCCTCCGACTTCCCTCCGCCCGTTCACGCCGCAGCCGCCCCCGACTACTCGTCTCCCCGACCGGTGACCCGCCGAAACCCCTCACCTTCTCGACCTCTCCTCTCCCCGCCAACGGCCGACCGCCCCTATTTAAACCCTAGATCCGGCCACCCCAATACCCAACGATTCACCACCACCACCGCCATCAGCCTCCGGCCACTGCCATCGCCTATCCGCCACTGACCTCGACCCTCCGGCGAACCCCGAGCCTGCCATCAGCACCGCCAAATGGTTCCCGACCCCTGCCACCACCCACCTCAAGCACACAGCAACCCCGACCACCCCGCTGTCCCCAAACCCTTCACCACCGCCATCACAGTCACCCAACTCCGGCGAAGACTGACGACCCCGACGCGCCACCAAGCTCCCCTCTGTCGTGCCCTCTGATGAAAACCCGCCGCCGACCGCCGTGTCCAATCGCAGCCACCACCAGTGAGAACCGCCACAACAGCGAGCTCCGCCCCGCCGCTCCGTGCACGACGTATAGTCGATACCTACCATGTTCAGGTAAGAATTTCTCTCTCCTCGCTGCCTTATTTTCTGAAATGTCTGCTGTGATGCGTACCCTGCGTAACCCTCTCGAAACTCATATAAATAGTTTGGGGTATCGCATCCTGTGTCGGTCGCAAATCACGACGCAAAATCAGAAAAATATTCCTAATTTCTGAAAATTCAGAATTTGTTCCGAACTCCCCAGTTCACGACTGTTTTACGACCAACCTGCTAAATATTTTTCAAATTCACCTAAATAGTAATTTAGACCGTATAATCGAGTTTCAAACCCTATTTTTAGTTTAATTTATGGTATTGTAGATTGTAATTATTTTGTGGGTAAAAATGACCAAAAACTTGGAATTTAAAAACCCTAATTTTTCCCGGAACTGGGTGTGCCCCGCCAAACGAGGTAACTTGGTCGTGTGCAAACTTTATCAAAAGGTACGCACCGTCAATATGAATGTATTCGATTTTGAGAAAGCTGATTTGGATGTGAGTGCACACCTGAATCAACGCGTATTCGTCAACAACATCTCGTATCGGTCCTATTCTGAAACTCATTGTAACTTCGTGTACACTCGTCGTTTCAAAACAAAACTTACGCCATCGGACTCGTAGTGATACGCTGGTCCTGTGACCCAAGTTTGGTTCGATTCTGAGAAAGTTGACAAAATCTTGTATCGTGGGCCCCACGGTTCCACTTGACGGACGATTTTGTGATCGGCTCACCGGAATCCAGTTCTGGATATTTTGTTGGGTTCATATCGTTGTTCTGGACTTATAGACACTACGTTTGACGAATTTGGAAAACTTTATCTCTGACACGTTTCTAGGTGCGAAGTAGGCCACATGTGGACCCCGCTTTGACCAGAAACTGTCAATTTTGCCCCTGTGTTCAAATTGGACTTATGGACATGCAATTCTAGCTATTTGATATTTTTTGAATATGATGGTAGTATTTATTTCAGCAATAGAAGGAGTACTTGAAGATCCCACGAATACCGGAGCAACTGTTGGAATCCAAGTACCAGACAAGTGTACCTTGCCATACTTGCAGTAAATTGCTTATTATTATTCTCTTGATCTATTCTGAGTTGTAACTGTTCAACCTAGGACCGTGTGACATTACTTAACATTCGAACGAGATTCGGGTGTCAACATAGTACGCGAAGTTGTGTAATGTCACCTAGAGATTGATATCGCGACCCTATATATCTTCGTGCTTGCATTATCAAGTACGTCATACCATAGGACACTTGAAACTGTTCATGAGATAAAATCTTCCTGAGATATTCATGGTGATTCTGTATAGGATACAAGATTCGTGACAAAGACTTTATACATATGCTTAGCTATCATTATGACTCACTGCATCAGTTAGACGTTATGATCTTGCGTGTCATGGACATGAGACGTGTGATTACATTGGGTTGGAAGAGTATTACCATATTAAAGGCTGATTATATTATATATATGTAGTTTTCTGTAGATGCCTTAGACTCTAACACAGAGCTTTGGCACAAGTTTTGGCCCTTCAAGATAAATGCTGCTATGGGTTTCTCCGACACAGGACCTATGGTAGTTTCAGCCTGAGTATGATTAATGCTCTCACTAGCATATCACATAGATAGTTACCTAGTTTACCCTATTGATTCATTTATTATTACACTGCATTTATTTTGTCTTGAGTTATTCATGTACCTTGCTATGTCCTCTGAGGACCTGGAATCCGGATTATGTCCCTAGGTTTAGCAGAGGAGATCTACCCCGAGGTATACGGGACAGGAGCAGACATTAGAGCAGTACCAGAACCAGATGACGAGGTGATCACAGAGAATTTCTTATGAGTATCTAGTTTATTATACTCAGTTATTGTAAATCCCCTGATTTTTCAGGAATTTTTAATTTGAATTTTTCATAATTTTCTGTAATTTTTTAGGATTTTTCTGTAATTAAAACTAAGGTATTTTGTAATTAAATGATTTTTATTATTGTTAATTAATATTAAAATATTATGAAAATAATATTTTCTGGTGTAAAATGAAAAACTAGACATAGGATAATTTTTTGGGAATTTATTGGACCCCAGAAGCATTTTTAAAGCCCTAAAAACTAATGTGTAATTAAACCAAAATAAACCCTGAAATTGAACCCGGTTTATTTGAAAATAAACCAAACCAACCCAGATCCGGTTCAACTGAACCGAACCCAACCTTAGCGGGTCGGGTCGGATCTAAACCCGCCTACCCGAAACCTGCCTACCCGAACCCGCACTTAAACATTAGTGGATCGGGCCGGATCCGGATTGAACCCGACCCAGACCCGGATCCGTTACCCGATCGGAACCGAAACCCTAATCCCAATCCTAACCAGAAACACTGTTCTGGCCACCTATAAATCCCTCGAAAACCACGTCCCGCCTGCCGAAACCCTAGCCATCTCCTCGTCCAGAACCTGCGGCGCCGCTCCGGTCATCCTCCTCCGCCCTAGTCCTGAACCCTAACTCCTCCTCCCTCGTCTTCCTCCTCCAGACTTCATCCCCGACCACCGTCCAGTGCCCCGCCTGACATCGAACCCCCACAGTCGCCTACCGAAACCCTCCTCCACCGCCTGAACTCGAAACCCCCGACCGCCTGAGCCCTAGCCCCCTCCGTCATCGTCCCCGACGTCTCCCTCCTTCCTCCGCCTCGATCATGACCCCGCAGCTCCGTCGATCTCCCATCCCCTTGATCTCCCAATGAGCCCCTCCCGACCAGAACCTCCTCTTCCTTCGCCTTCCCTCTCCGCCATCTCTCCGGCGAGTCTCCCACAACCCTCGACCACCACTCGCCGACCTCCGCCCATCACCAACCCGCAATGCCCCGCTTGGCCACGATCCGCTGCCCTAGCCCCGGACACGGCTGAACCCTGACTCCGACACAGCAGCGCTCTAACCAGGACACGGCTGACCCGGACACGGCAGAACTCAAAACCCGGACACGAGAATCCTCGTTCAACGGAGCCCCGTTCAGGTAATCCGTTCTCTCTTCTCGTTGCTCTATTTTTCTTTCCGTCAATTGTGACGTGTAGGCTGTGTAACCCTCTCGATGCTCGTACAATCCGCTCGGTGTGTCGGGTCCTGTGGCGATTGCAAACTGTGATCCAAAAACAGGAAAATCAACACCCAGTTTTCCCCCGGAACTGAGTGTGCCCCGCCAAACGGGACGACTTGGTGGAGTGCGATCTTTACCGAAAGGTGCGCACCGTTGATACGGACGTGCGGAATTTCGCAGAAGTTGATTTGGATGTGCGTGCACACCGGAATCAACGCGTATCCGCCGACAACGCCCCTTATCCGCCTGTTCTGGAATATGTCATAACTTTATGTACACACGTCGGATCGAAACAAAACTTATGCCATCGGACTCCTAGTAATACGTTGGTCCTGTGACCCAAGTTTGGTACGATTCTGAGAACGTTGACAAAATCGCGTATCGTGGGCCCCGCGGCTCCACTTGATGGGCAATTTTGTGATCGGCTCATCGGAATCAAGCTCTAGAAGTTCCGTTGGGTTCGTATCATCGTTCTGGACTTGTTGACACTAAGTTTGACAAATTTGGAGACCTTTGACCCTGACACATTTTTTGGTACGAAGCGGCCCACATGTGGACCCCGCTTTGACCAGAAACGATCATTTTTTCCCCTGTGTCCAAATTGGACTCAAGGACATACATTTCTATCTATTTGATATTTTCTGAATCAGATGGTGATATTTATTTCAGCAATCGGAGGAGTACCTGCAGATCACACTGAGACCAGAGCTACAGTTGGAGCCAGAACCCCAGGCAAGTGTACCTTGTCAAATCCTGCAGTTTTGCTACTTATTTCCTTGACTTATTTATACATTGTTGTGCATTCTTGACCTAGGACCGTGTGACTTTACTTAGCGTCCGATTAATAGTCGGGTGCCAACACCGTACGCGGAGTTGTGTAATGTCATCTAGAGAGGGATATCGTAACCCTTTACATTCTCGTACTTGCATTATCAAGTACGTTATACGCAGGACACTTGACACTATTCATGAGACGGAATCTTCTTGAGATATTCATGGTGATTCTGTATAGGATACAGGTTTATGACAAATACATTTTATATGCTTAGATTTTATCCTGACTTGTTGCATTAGATATGGTCTTGCGTGACATGGACATAAGACATTATGAAACTGTGACGTGAGATTAAATCGGGTGGGAAGAGATTTACCATACAAAAGGCTGATTATATATATATAATACTTTAATGGAAGTGCCTTAGACTCTGACACAGAGCTTTGGTACCGTACTGGCCCTTCGAGAGAATACTGCTATGGGTTTCTCCGACACTGATCCTATAGTAGTCTCAGCCCGAGTATGACTAAAACTCTCATTTGCATATCACTTAGCTGCTTATTTAGTTTACCCTATTATTTCATTTATTACTGCACTGATTTTATTTTGGCATAAGTTATTTTGTACCTTGCTATGTCTCCTGAGGACCTGAATTCCGGATTATGTCCCCAGGATTAGTTGACGAGATCAATCCCGAGATATAAGGGACCGGAGCATTAGCAGAAGTAGGAGCAGTACCAGAGTCCGAGGACGAGATCGTGCCAGAGGACTTCTCCTGAGTATTGGCTTATTGTACTCAGTATTTCTACTTCTAGTTACTTTATTTTTTGTCTATTGCATTGATGTATCAGACTTATTCTCGGGTTGTTCCTCGAGACACTTTTATTGAGATATGCTAGATTATATTTATTTACATTTATTCTGGCACTTGATCTGTGATTATCTGTTATGGATAAGATTAGAATAGACTGTGACTTGTATCATTAGACCTACTAATGGTTGTATTACAGCTTAAGTATGCCCCGATAGATCCATTAAATTGGGTTTGTCCATCGGTGTGTGCTGCTGGCCATATGCACGTGTCTAGTCCCTCGATATTTTGGGACTGGGGCGTGACATGGTTTTTGTGGTGGCCCATGCAGGTCAACGACTAAATTACTTTAGTTTTATCTTAGGGACCGAGCAAGCCTGCAATAAGAATAGGATAAGTTTTTTTAGGATCTCATCCACTTGTTTGAAACGTTCTTGATATCTATATCGGATTCAAATTAATTTCTTGACTTGCATCTTGCCTTGATTTCTGTGCGCCTCTTATAGTTTTTTTTTGGATGCAGAGTAATGGATTCACGAGCAAACGACGAAACTCCAGTAAGAATACTAATAGGTACTGTAGCCACCTACGGAGAAGATGAAGTGATGCCATTGAGTGGAGATCCCTCTACTCACCGAAGCAGCCAAGCAGATCAGCAAGCTTCTAGATTTCGGCGTGATGACATCCCGCCGCCTTCGTAGTTCGTTCCATCGATGCCTGTTTTCCCACCAGGATAAGTCATGGATGGGCAACAGATATTCCAAATGATCTACGCAATGATGCAAGCCCAACAACAAATTCATCAAGAAGCTCAGCGTCGCAAAGCGGATTACTTGAGGAACAGCCTAGTAAATGCACTGGAGCAGGCCAACCTACCAACTCGACGGCAACCGACGGGCTCTATCACCGATTTCTGCCAGCTGAAGCCCCATACCTTCTCAGGCAAGAAGGAGCCTACAGAAGTTCATGAGTGGCTCACCAACATACAACATCAATTAGAAGCAGCTGAGCTTCTGAGGGAACGTTAGATGACTGCCGTCAGAATGCAATTGACGAATAATGCACATCACTGATGGCTATCTGAGGAGACCCGGCTCGGACCAGACCGAGTCACCTGGGAGGAGTTCTCCAGACTCTTTCAGGAGATGTACATTCCAGCTACCGCTCGATCAGAACTGCGGGACAAGTTCAACCGCCTCACTCAGGATACAATAACAGTGAAAGATTACAACGCAGAATTCATTCGTTTGAGTCGCTTCGCCCCTACCTTGATTCTGACAGAAGAAGAGAAGGCCGAGAAGTTCTTCGACGGACTAAACTTCGAGCTACAGAAACTAATTGGATCCGTTGCACCTACATCTTACTCGGACGTCCTTGCTGCAGCCCGACGCATGGAGCGCGTCACCAGGCGAGAGTCCAACCTGAAGAGGCCTTTCATATCAGCACCAGCCCGAGCACCGCATGGATAAGCTGCAAAGAAACCTCATCTTCATCAAGCACCATAGGGAGCTGTTTCCAAATCATTAACTCTTCCTACTTGTCACTACTGCGGTAAGATAGGCCATGTTGAGAAGGAGTGTAGACGTAAATTCGGACTATGCTTAGGTTGCGGATCCAGACAGCATGCAGTGAGGGACTGCCCTGAGCGTAGAGAAGGAACGCCAAGGGTAAACCAACAAGCTCTACCAGCACCAGGAGGATATCAACCAAGGCCACCTTTGACACCTTGAGCAGCACTCTTCCAGCACGCCCAACAACAGCAGAGGGCACCACCTCAAGGACGCGGACAAGCTTTCGCGATGACTTTGGAGGACGCACAGATTCATGGAGTAGCTAATGCGCGTAAGTTTTTGTAGTTTTCTGTTTCTAGTATTACTTTAGTTCGTGCCTGTTGGTTCGTGACCTTAGCCTTAACCTGATAGTTTTAACTTGCTAGTAATTGATAACCTAGTAATTTTGAATTTGCTGATAATTGATAATCTAGAATGTTTTATAATGGTTAACCTAATATGTTTTTATAAGAGATAAACTGTAGTTTTCTAGATTTCCTTCATACGGGAGATTGCATAACTTTTAATACTTAGGGAAATGATTTTCCCTATGTGTTATCCTTACACCCTCAACCTTGATTCTCCTGGATCGTGATATTCTTCGAACAATGTTTGCAACCGTGTCATCTCTGTTGATCGGTTATTCTTTGATTGCGATGATGCAATCCTCTTAAGGGGGTAGATTGTAAACCGTCTGATTTTTCAGGAATTTTTAATTTGGATTTTTTACAATTTTCTGTAATTTTTTAAGATTTTTCTGAGATTTTTCTGTAATTAAAACTAAGGTATTTTATAATTAAATAATTTTTAATTATTATTAATTAATATTAAAATATTATAAAAATAATATTTTCTGGTGTAAAATGAAAAGACATAGGGTAATTTTTTGAGAATTTATTGGTCCCCAGAAGCATTTTTAAAGCCCTAAAAACTAAGGTATAATTAAACCAAAATAAACCCTGAAATTGAATCCGGTTTATTTAAAAATAAACAAAACCAACCCAGACCCGGTTCAACTTAACCGAACCCAACCTTAGCAGGTCGGGTCGGATCTAAACCCGCCTACCCGAAACCCGCCTACCCGAACCCGCACTTAAACATTAGCGGATCGGGCCAGATCCGGATTGAACCTGACCCGAACCCGGATTCGTTACCCGATCGAAACCGAAACCCTAATCCCAATCCTAACCCGAAACACTGTTCCGGCCACCTAAAAATCCCTCAAAAACTACGCCCCGCCTGCCGAAACCCTAGCCATCTCCTCGTCCAGAACCCGCGGCGCCGCTCCGGTCATCCTCCTCCGCCCTAGCCCTGAACCCTAACTCCTCCTCCCTCGTCTTCCTCCTCCAGACTTCCTCCCCGACCACCGTCCAGCGCCCCGCCTGACATCGAACCCCCACAGCCGCCTACCGAAACCCTCCTCCACCGCCTGAACTCGAAACCCTCGACCGCCTGAGCCCTAGCCGCCTCCGTCATCGTCCCCGATGTCTCCCTCCTTCCTCCGCCTCGATCACGACCTCGCAGCCCCGTCGATCTCCCATCCCCTCGATCTCCCAACGAGCCCCGCCCGACCAGAACCTCCTCTTCCTTCGCCTTCCCTCTCCGCTATCTCTCCGGCGAGTCTCCCACAGCCCTCGCCACCACTCGCCGACCTCCGCCTATCCCCGACCCGCAGTGCCCCGCTCGGCCATGACCCACTGACCTAGCCCCGGACACGGCTAAACCCTGACTCTGACACAGCAGCGCTCTAACCAGGACACGGCTGACCCGGACACGGCAGAACTCAAAACCCGGATACGAGAATCCTCGTTCTATGGAGCCCCGTTCAGGTAACCCGTTCTCTCTACTCGTTGCTCCATTTTCCGTTCCGTCAGTTGTGACACGTAGGCTATGTAACCCTCTCGATGTCCGTACAACCCGCTCGGTGCGTCGCGTCTTGTGGCGATCGCAAACCGCAATCCAAAAATAGGAAAATCAATACCCCATTTTCTTCCGGAACTGAGTGTGCCCCGCCAAACGGGACGACTTGGTCGCGTGCGGTCTTTACCAAAAGGTGCACGCCGTTGATACGGACGTGCGAGATTTCGCAGAAGTTGATTTGGATGTGCGTGCACACCGAAATCAACGCGTATCTGCCGACAACACCCCGTATCCGTCTGTTCTGGAACACATCGTAACTTTGTGTACACACGTCGGATCGAAACAAAACTTGTGCCATCGGACTCATAGCAATACGCTGGTCCTGTGACCCAAGTTTGGTTCGATTCTGAGAACGTTACAAAATCGCGTATCGTGGCCCCGCGGCTCCACTTGACGGGCAATTTTGTGATCGGCTCATCGAAATCCAGCTTTGGAAGTTTTGTTGGGTTCGTATCATCGTTCTGGACTTGTTGACACTAAGTTTGACAAATTTGGAGACCTTTGATCCTGACACGTTTTTCGGTACGAAGCGGCCCACATGTAGACCCCGCTTTGACCAGAAACGGTCATTTTTGCCCCTGTGTCCAAATTGGACTCAAGGACAGACGTTTCTAGCTATTTGATATTTTTTGAATCTGATGGTAATATTTATTTCAGCAACCGGAGGAGTACCTGCAGATCACACTGAGACCAGGACTACAGTTGGAGCCAGAACCCCAGGCAAGTGTACCTTGCCAAATCCTGCTGTTTTGCTACTTATTTTCTTGACTTATTTATACATTGTTGTGCATGCTTGACCTAGGACCGTGTGAATTTACTTAGCATCTGATTAATAGTCGGGTGCCAATACCGTACGCGGAGTTGTGTAATGTCACCTAGAGAGGGATATCGTGACCCTTTACATTCTCGTACTTGCATTATCAAGTACGTTATACCCAGGACACTTGACACTATTCATGAGACGGAATCTTCCTGAGATATTCATGGTGATTCTGTATAGGATACAGGTTTATGACAAATATATTTTACATGCTTAGATTTTATCCTGACTTGTTGCATTATGAAACTGTGACGTGAGATTACATTGGGTGGGAAGAGATTTACCATACAAAAGGCTGATTATATATATAATACTTTAATGGAAGTGCCTTAGACTCTGACACAGAACTTTGGTACCGTACTGGCCCTTCGAGAGAATACTGCTATGGGTTTCTCCGACACTGATCCTATAGTAGTCTCAGCTCGAGTATGACTAAAACTCTCATTTGCATATCACTTAGCTGCTTATTTAGTTTACCCTATTGTTTCATTTATTGCTGCACTGATTTTATTTTGGCATGAGTTATTTTGTACCTTGCTATGTCCCCTGAGGACCTGGATTCTGGATTATGTCCCCAGGATTAGCTGACGAGATCTATCCCGAGGTATACGGGACCGGACCATTAGCAGAAGCAGGAGCAGTACCAGAATCCGAGGACGAGATCGTGCCAAAGGACTTCTCTTGAGTATTGGCTTATTGTACTCAGTATTTCTACTTCTAGTTACTTTATTTCTTATCTATTGCACTGATGTATCAGACTTATTCTCGGGTTGTTCCCCGAGACACTTTTATTGAGATATGCTAGATTATATTTATTTGCATTTATTTTAGCACTTGATCTGTGATTATCTGTTGTGGATAAGATTAGAATAGACTGTGAATTGTATTATTGGACCTACTTATGGTTGTATTACATCTTAAGTATGCCCCAATGGATCCATTAAATTGGGTTTGCCCATCGGTGTGTGCTGCTGGCCATATGCACGTGTCTAGTCCCTCGATATTTTGGGACTGGGGCGTGATAGTTATTTCTATTTATTGGACTTCTATTTCCTGTCTATTGAACTGTTTTATCAGACATATTATCAGGTTATTTCTCGAGATACTTTATTGAGACTTGATGTTGCTTTATATTTTTTATTGATTGTATTTATTTCTGTGGATGAGATTAGTACCATAGCCCCTTATTATTGTTTTATAGCTTAAGTACACCCTGATGGGTCCATTAAATTGGGTTTGTCCATCGGTGTGTGTTGCTGGTCATTGTCACGTGTCTTGTCCCTCGATATTTTGGGACTGGAGCATGACAAATTATGATCACGGCATGAATGAACATGACTTGGTGGATAAATATATATAACTCGGATGGAGCAAAGTAAAATGATAAGGTATCTCGATCATTTCGATAATAACCATAATGTTCGATGTTCTTATCTTGTGTGAGCATAACTCTATGCTCGTACATATGTTATGCCCGAATTAGGATGATTATCTAGCGGCAGCGTTGGCATAGTAATCTCACGTCCAACGAGAATGATCGAACTTTCGGAAGGCCGAAACATGACAACTTATTGATCGTCTTGACTTATGGTTCAACACGATAAGATGAATTTGGGAATGCAAGAGAATCGAAAGTGTTTCAGGGATAAGTTAGCATAGAACCTGGAGAAAGTCACGCTTGATGGTTTAATGAACGGATACATAAATCTTGTTAGACGACTTAAAATTATAATCAAATATTTAGAATTGAATCATGGCTTGGTGGTCAAGACTTAGAATGGATATATAGATTCTATCAAACATGCTTATGGAGATAGACTATGCGAATTGCTAGGCTTGTTATGTGACTTGGATATATCATAGATTTGACTAAATGGACTCGAACCCTGTACAACGAACATATTTTGTGAGTAGGAGGATCTGTGCTCAATATTTAGAAATTTGAGTAAAATGAGCTTGGGTAGAATATCCCGTGCAATCGAACAATGGTTTGACCTTAGGAATTGGGGTGAGCATCATACGATGAATTTGCATGATGAATCGTGTGTTTGAACTTGTACCTATGACCTTATGAGCTGACCTAGTAATTAGGCAGATGACCCTGTACCGAGTGAAAGAACTTGGGTAACTGACTTTAGAGTACAGCTTGAGCAAGCCATAGAACTGGGACAACAAGACTTAGAGTTAGACTTGGAACGATAAACGTATGTTGTGTTTGACCCAAACGGATGGACGCTAGTCGATTGATCGGATAGATCGTGCTTAACAGTAGTACAATTCTTGAGTTGAGTTAGAATAAAAATGACTTGGATTTTAATTGATCCCGTTGGAGGTATCATCGTGATTCATAAGACGAGAACCCTTGAGATTTTTACAAGTAGCTTGTCCGATTTTACTATCTGTAAGTTTGGTTGAATGCATATGTTTAAGCGATGCCTTGAACATATGCACGATCCAAGACTCAATGATATGTTGAACTCGTGTGCAAAGACTTCGCTATCGCTAAGTTGGTTGACATGCATATATTTGAGGGACGCTTTGAATATGTACACGATCCAGACTCGTGATATGCTGATCTCGAATGCTAGTACAAGTGAATATATTAGATTCGCATGGACGAGTATAACGATTTGAATAAGTTTACCTTAGTCTTAAATCGTTATTCAAGATGGATCATAACGTACCCCGTGTTAGGTAATATATGTTTCGCTCTAAGGCTCAGTTGAGACCGAGTCAGAGCTTGGATTGAATGATAGAGTCATTCAATGAGATAGAACCAGCATACACGCGATACGGCATAAGAAACAAGTAAAAAATTATGTTTAAACGGATCTAGCGATACAGATGATTATGCTAGAGATATATTTGATAGTATATGATAGAATGACTTACGCTCAAGAATTTTCGAGGATGAGACTTTTCTGAGTGGTGTATAATATAAAGACCAATTCCGTTCAAGCGGACAGCCGATTCAAACGGCGCAAGTGCAATGACCCGACCTACTTTTCTCAGCGAGAAGACTCGTTTGAGGCAAAGGATTCTAGACTTGGACCTTCAGGAGTTTAAACTTAGACTTTCAAAGGCTTACTTAGAGTATCGCTCGAACGAGGTGAATCATCGCTAAGGTGGGTGGCTACGATGAACTTGTCTTTGCTTACCCAGCACACTTAAAATATAGACGATACATGCTAGTCGCTAGGTGAATCACCCATGTATGCTAATAAAGAATACAATGCACCTAGTTAAGGGAATAATCCTATCTTGTATTGCTTGTGTTAGAACATGGAAATAAAACTTGGCTTATAATCAGACCCTCGCATGCTACATTTGCTTCGTACAAGTAGACCCCGATATTCCTCGAGTAGATTGTTATACACTCTTCGTAGTGCACTACTCACTTGTTACACTGCTCGTCCCCTAGATTATGTCGCTCGGTATATTCTTGTACGGCTTCACTCCTAGCACTACCCTTAAACACGTACTAACATAAATGCTTATGTTTCAAATATATAGCATGCTTGCTTGCTTATGTTGTAACTTATACTCATCGCCCCGATTCAATGCTTGTCACATAAATTTATGCCACAACCCCGGTAACACTACCTTGTCTTGTATTTCATCTAAGTTCCCTTGAAGACTATAGAGTAGTCATTTCGTGCAAGTATGAACCTGAAAGTATTCAGGACCGTTAGGTCGCCAAGGCAGTTCCTGAACTAGGATATTTGTACCATGTAAATAATCCAAGAATTATAGCTCGTGGAGCAATACCAGTCCAGTATTGAATTAAATGGCTCATGGAGTCAATATATATTATGAACAATCTTGCCTTGAACTTGAGCCTGTACCTGACAAGATCCTGACTCGAACTTGTACCTGATATATCCTGAGTTTTTCTTGTACCTGATCAGAGGCCCGGAAGATTAGAGACTTGCATGATCACGAAAAACTTGGTGCACAAGGGAGATCTTCGGATCTCGTTCCGCAAACGGTCTCCGGGGTACAGGGGCCAATCCGACCGGTCGAAATCTCCTGACTGTAGTCGTCTGCATCGAACGGGATGTGTGCAATGCCCCATGTTCCTGCTTGCACACTATTCTGTCCTGAGACTACACCGTCCTCTATGGCGTCGTGTTAGTGACCTCCTGTTCATATAGATAAGTCGTCCTCGCTTACTGGCATCCCACGTACGAGTTATTTTATCCCATCTAGTAATCTGAAATACCTTAACAATTATTAGTATAACACACTTGTACATATTGAACACTTGAACATCTATTACAACACACCTGAGTAATCTATATAACTCGTGCTCCTGAAACAAAATCTCGTTCATGACACTTGTGTTTGCTTATGTTATTTCTTCTGGATTTTATTATATATGCTCGTGTTTGAATTAACTTGGTTTTTCTTGGACAGGGAAGGAAAAATAGTAAGTTGGTAAGTCTCGCAGTGTTACTCTTATATCACATGGCCTACTGCCATACGAGTTAGGCTTTTCATTATGCCATGAAACTGATACTAAGGCAAGTTTAGAAAAAATAACTTAATAGATGGTGCACGAAACCTATATAACGTGTTTGGATTTGTCGAGCGGACGAGAAGCCTTTCCACCAGTGCATTCATGTACTGATAATCCACCAGATTTCTTGTATGGTGCGGGAGAACCTAGTTCGGTACAGAAATTCCCTTCGTGCGAGCTAAAACATAGAGTTCACTCTGGAGCCTTGGAGCATTGCATTAGGAACTGAAGCACATATATAAGACATAATGTTGGAACATTGCTTAAGTATGACTCCATAATTATAGCCACTTGGCACGCTTTTACTATTTCGTGAGAGAGGGCTTGAGCGACTTGTAATCTCGGCCTAGCGCCGCTTTTAATACTTGTTCAATATCAATAAAGAGCTTATTTTACTTCTATACTTGTGTTATTTAATGCTTTCGATATTGACGACTTTGTAAACTTGTTACCAATCGCCTATTCGTTTTTTGTTCTGCTGCATTCGGACTATATGTGCGACTGTGGCTTAGATATCTTACCGCATGTTCGGATTATGGCCTTGCATATGTGTAGCTTACGCTCGTGCGTCATCACGTCCAGATGGGAAAGATCATCCCATAGGAGAGCTGGCGCGATGATTCGCGCCTAGAGGGGATGGCCGATTACATGCGGAAGATCGGGGCGAAACATCACCAAGATCTTTCCTGGATACCCTCACATCATTGATGTTGCCACTGATGTTACTCTACATCAAACAGTACATTAAAGTGCACTGTTAAATCCTGGCACCAATTTAATCCCAAGTTTACTTCCCTCATCTCACACTTTAATACCCCATGCTCAAAAATATGTATAACTGCATCTAAAACTCCAACACTAACTGCCAGTTTTCCCTTACTTGGGTTACAATTCTACCTCTGATCATAGTGCATTAATGCACATGATTCCCAAGCCTCTACAGCAATGTAGTATTCTATATACTGCACTTTGAGTATCCGATACCCTCCAGGTATCAAAGAAACCTCAAACTCAAAGCCCCCTTCTATACCAAAGTGTAGCAGTGTTGGTGCTAATGCTGCATCAATGTGCCCCTCTATAACAGGTCTGGAGTAGACCTAACCATCTAGCCCACTGTCAAAGTGACCCTTAACTGACTGAATAGCCTACCAAATATACCCTCTCACACATACATACTGCTACTGTGTAGTACCTGAGATATGCACCCATATTCTCTCAATCCTACACCCCAGGTCTGATGTACATCCCTCAACTGCATCCCCTGCCACAATCCAAGGTGCACACTTGCACATATGCTAACTGCCTACACAACCACTTGTACTCACTAGGATACACCTGACACAAATTCCCTCACTAAACCACTGTACTGCAATGGTGTTCTTGCCTACTGCTGTTGTTGCTCATATGTAGTGTATACTGCCTACATAACATATCTGTACAGGCAAGTCAAGACTGCACTTGGTACAGTCCATATCCCATCTGCCTACCCGATCCTCCAATACCCTTTCCACTGGTACAAGGTATCAAGCCTGCATCAGGTATCCCCCTTTATCTCTGACAACACTAACCACCCTCATCTGTACACTGGATGCCCTATTCCACCTAGAGTATCATAATTCACTATGTACTCTAATTCCTCTCCACACTTCTTTCTGATACTTTAACCCGATACATCACACATCATATACTCACAGGTATACAGTCACCCGACTCCCCCCCTACACTTGACTGTGACATGAACCACTCTCCTCTACACTTGTCACTGCACTAATGCTAATGTCTATGATTCTCTGTACACAGATACCCCACTTCTCTCATCACTACCCTAACTCAACATCACCCTTACACACACCTACACACACAATCTGGACTGATACACACTTCACACACTGATACACACACTTACACGCTATATATATATATATATATATATAACACCTAAACACATGTATACCTATCTCTAATGAGTATACACAATACTAAATAGGTGCAAAACTGAATGCTAGGCCAAAATGACTAACTAGTCATTTCAACAAACACTTGGTGTGCAACCTTAGAGTTTTTTTTCCAAATGGACACAAAACTCCATGTTGCTTTCATCAATAGCCTCCTATGGACCTAGTCCTTCTTCCTATGGGTAGTCCTAAGCCAAGGAAGAGTTTCTATGGGTCTATATATCATTCTAGTATTAAAATAACAAGGGGTGTGAGTTTACCTATTGGGAGATGGATTCTCAATATGCTTCCTTAAATGAGCACAAGGATGAGAATGTATACCAACTCCTAGCAATACTCCTCTTCTTCTAGCCTCTTGTAATCCTCAAGCTTCTAGCTCTCCATGGGGATGATAATGAGAAGGATGGGGATTTATTTGAAGAAATTTGGTGGAGAAAAATAGAAAATTTGAGGATGAACTAAATGAAGAGGAAGGGGATGAAATAATGAATATTCATGAGGCTCCTCCCCTCTAAATAGCCGACCACTTAGGGTTAGGGTTAGTTTGGTTTTCTGCCGTTAACGGAAGTCAAATTCGGTGTGAAATGACTAATATACTATTCCCTAACCATAATCCTAATTAAATCCTAATTCTAATCCTAACCCTAACCCTAACCCTAATCCTAATCCTAATCCTAATCCTAACCCTCTTCCCCCCCCCTCCTTCTCGCGGTGGGGGCGGTGGCTCGGGGAGGAGAGGGGGTAAGGCACGGGGAGGAGGGGAGGAGGGGAGGGGAGGGGAGGGGGAGGGTTGCCCGGCGCAGGTGCCCAGGCGCGGTGAGGCACGGGGAGGAGGGGGCTCGGGGGAGGAGAGAGAGCCCGGGTGGCCGGATTAGGGGAGGAGAGGGTACATGGGTGGCTGGGCTAGGGGAAGAGAGGGGGTGAGGCACGGGGAAGAGGGGGTGAGGCGCGGGGAGTAGAGGGGCGTAGCTAGTGGGGGCAGCACGAGGAGTTGGGGGGTGGCCCGGTGGAGGCGCAGGAAAGAGGGGGAGGGGGTGTAAACACCCGAAATTTTCAAAAATTAAAATAAAATTTTGTGAATTTTCTGTGATTTTTAAATAATTAAAATAAATGTTCAAATGAATTAAATATTTTTAAGTATTAAATTAAATAGTAAAATATTATGAAAATAATATTTTTGAGTGGAAAATAAAATATTAGACATAGTATAATTTTTCTGGAATTTATTGGACCCCAGACTATTTTTAAAGACCTAAAAATTAATGTTTTAATTAAACCAGAATGAACCCAAAATAAACCAGTTTAACCCTGAACCGAACCCATTATTTAAACCCAATCCAAATCATATTGGATCGGGTCGGATCTGAACCCGACCCGACCCACTACCCGAACCCATTACTTTTGCTACAGTAACTGATCTAAACCCCCGCGGCCGTTTCTCTTCCGCCGCAGGCCTTTATTCCCCAACCCCCCCCCCCCCCCCCCCCGCTCGGTAGTTCACCACCCAAACGTCGCCGCCGACGCTCTGCCTCCTTTGTCGTTAACCCTCCCCGCCTTGCTCCACTTCCCTGCAGCCGCCACCGTCTCCCCCTATTTTACCCCGTCCTTCACCACCACTTCTCCACCACCGCCATCGCCGTACCCCGACACCACCACTCCACTACACTCCAGCTGTGTCCGCGAGCCCGACTCCCCCGCTGACCCAGCCTCGGCCACCACGAGCTCCCTCTGCCGTGCCCTCGACGTCAGCAGTCGTCAATGAGCAGCAACCCACCACCCCGCAGTCGCCGCAACGCGCTGCCCTGACACGGGAAAGTCAGCGAGGTATCCCTCTTCTGAGTTGCATTTCTCTCTGTACATCAATCCAT
Source organism: Iris macrosiphon (assembly GCA_036927795.1). NCBI lineage: Eukaryota > Viridiplantae > Streptophyta > Magnoliopsida > Asparagales > Iridaceae > Iris > Iris macrosiphon. The sequence continues at coordinate 348,423,630 of JAYESA010000004.1, forward strand.
TTTCTATTCTGTCAAATCGTGCGCGTATCCTGCGTGACCCTCTCAAACCCCGTACAACTTGTTCGGGGTATCGTATCCTGTGTCGATCGCAAACTGCGATACAAAATCAGGGAAATAAACCCCCAATTTCTGAAAAGCAAAAATTATCCCGAACTCCCCAGTTCACGATCGTTTTACGACCAACCTGTTAAATATTTTCAAAATTGGCTTGAACAGTAATTTAGACCATATGACCAAGTTTTAAACCATATTTTTAGTTTATTTTATTGAGCTGTAGTTTATAATATTTTTTAGGATAAAAATGACCAAAATATTGGGTATTTAAAACTCTATTTTTTTTGGAACTGGGTACGTCCTGCTAAATGAGGCGACTTGGTCGTGTATGAACTTCATCGAAAGGTGTGCGCCGTCAATACGGACGTGTGAGATTTCACGAAAGTTGATTTGGATGTGTGTGCACACCGGAATCAACGCATATCCGTCGATAACACCCCGTATCGGCTCTGTTATAAAACTTATTGTAACTTCGTGTACGCTCGTCGTATCGAAACGAAACTTGCGCCATCAGGTTTGTAGCATTAAGCTGGTCATGTGACCCAAGTTTGGTTTAATTCTGAGAACATTGACAAAATCTCGTATCGTGGGTCCCACGGCTCCACTTGACGGACGATTTTTGTGATCGGCTCATCGGAATCCAGTTATGAATATTCTATTAGATTCGTATCATCGTTCTGGACTTATAGACACTAAGTTTGATGAATTTGGAGAATATTGTCTCTGGCATATTTTTTGGTGCTAAGCGGGCCACATGTGGACCCCGCTTTGACCTGAAAATATTAATTTTGTCCTATGTCCAAATTGGACTTATGACAGACAATTCTAGCTATTTGATATCTTTTGAACATGATGGTAATATTTATTTCAGCATTCGGAGGAGTACCTGCAGATTTTGCTGATACCAGAGCAGCAGTTGGAGACCAAACCCCAAACAAGTGTACCTTGCCATACTTGCAGTAATTTGGTTCATATTATTCTCTTGACCTATTTCTGTGATATATCTATTCATCTTAGGACCGTGTGACATTACTTAACGTCCGAATAATATTCGGGTGTCAATACCGTACGCGGGATTGTGTAACGTCACCTAGAGATGGATATCGAAACCCTATACATTCTCGTGCTTGCATCATCAAGTACGTCATACCACAGGACACCTGACACTGTTCATGAGACAGAATCTTCCTGAGATATTCATAGTAATTATGGATAGGCTACACGATTTGTGACATAGACTTTATATTCATAGCTATCATATGACTTGCTGCATTAGATATGATCTTGCGTGACATGGACATGAAACATCGTGGACATGAGACGTGTGATTATATTGGGTGGGGAGAGACACACAGGCTACAGGTTGATTTTATATATATGGTATCGTAGGCCCACTACATAGTAAACTACATAGTATAACTACATAGTATAACTGCTACCGGCTTCCCGACACAGAGCTTGTAGTAGTCTCAGCCTGAGTTCTAGTGATGCTCTCAACTTGCATATCACTTAACTGGTTATATAGTTTACCCTATTGATTCATTTATTTATACTGCATATATTTGGCTTGAGTTATTCTTGTACCTTGCTATGTCCCCTGAGGACCTGGATCCGGATTATGTCCCTAGGTATAGCAGAGGAGTTCTATCCCGAGGTATACGGGGCAGGAGCAGGAGCAAGAGCAGACACTGGAGCTGAACAGATCTCCGAGGACGAGGTGATAGCCGAGAATTTCTCCTGAGTATTTGCTTAATCTATAATCAATATTTGTTATTATTAGACTCTTTTATTTTTGGTCTGTTGAACCATTGTATCAGACTTATTATCGGGTTGTCCCCGAATTATGTTTTATTGAGACTTGATGTTGCTTTATATTTCATATTGATGGTATTTATTTTTATGGATGAGATTAGTAAAATAGACCCTTATTGTTGTATTACAGCTTAAGTATATCCTGATGGATCCATTAAATTGGGTTTGCCCATCAGTGTGTGCTGCTGGCCATTGCCACGTGTCTAGTCCCTCGGTATTTTGGGACGGGACGTGATAGGGGAGCGCAAGGAGGAGGAGGAGGCGGGTTGGGGGGGGGGGGGGGGGGGAGGAGGAGGGAGGGAGGTTCTGTGAATGAAGGGGGGGGGGGGAAGGGAAAGGGTAGTTTAGGATTTTCTTTATTTTTTTTAATGGTAATTTTTAACGAAAAATGAACAGAGGAACTATTTCTAGTAAAAAATTTAAAAAATCTTAATTTACTATTGAGACAAATTACGGAAGATATGTTTTGCACTTTACCCATATTAAATATAAAGTAGTTAAATAGGCGCACATGTTGGCGTGTGCATGTGTGAGCCACATCAGATTGAATCCTATAATTGGTAAATGATATAATTATTTTGGAATGAGAAATATAGTCCAATATTTTTTAAATTTTTATGTCCCACTTTTTCTTCTTTTTCCTAGAAGAAGACCTCCTCCCTCCCTCCCTAGTCAAGGACCTCAATCACTTGATTTTTGTATAAGTCCATTGGTTACGGGGCTCACTTCTCGTTCATTTTCTTAATGATTTTGATATAGAAATATTTTTTAGATCCACCTCGTATTATATTATGGGCTAGACAAAATCTTTGGCTATGGAGCTCAAGTTGCTTTCAAAAACTTTTAAGTTCCAATCACTTGAAACGCAAAAATAAGTAATGTAATTTTTGTTTCAGTTGACAGATTAAAGTTTAAAAAAGTAATTGATCGAGGCACTACAAAATTTATTCGAAAATAATTCAGCATTGAGACTACTTCATTTTTGTAGAACTGTTATTGAGTACAGCCAAAAACTTACTCAGAACTGCTCAACCCCCTCCCCTCCTCCCCATCCCAAAAAAAAAAAAAAAAAACTCTTCCATAATCATCCAAATTGAACAATCTATTTTTTTTAGGCTTGTCAAATTTTTTTGACAGTCCAGTCTATTGGTAGGACTATCAAAATTTTGACAGTTCTTAATTTTTTTTTTGGACAGTCCTGTGTAGATATTTTCAGTTATAAACTTGTAAATAAAAAAATAAATAATTTTGAATAAATTTTATAATGTCTTTATAAATTATCTTTAAAAATAGTGATACCGTGTCTGTATTTGCTTATAATAATTATTTCAAGTCACTCCAATTTTAGAACTTCTGAAAGCGCATAAAAGACTGGTTCAAAAGCTACTACTAATTGAAAAAAAAAAAAAAAAAAATTACAGAATTGAATTATTTTATAGTCTAAACCATTTATAATTGGTTTTTTTTGTGTTTTATTTCCCCCTAAAATCCCATTCTTATCCCGACCTTCATCCTATATATGTATACACACACCAGGGACTAAAAAGGAAAAGTCTTCCCGCTCCCTTCAAAAGAATAAACAAAAATAATAAACCGACCGACTATAAAAGGGTTGCTCCTCTAGTTTTTAACTTTATGGAACTCCCAAACCCTAGCTAGCTGCTCCCGAGGTTCAAGCTCTCCCATCCCTCTCCTCCATCAAATTATAGGGTTAGGGTTTCCTCTCTCTCCGATCGTCGATTCCCAAGGAGGACTTCATCATGATGGCTTCGAATTGAAGCTTGGTAGATCTTTCCGTTACATTTCTCGTCTCCATTTTTATCCCACTTTGTTGATTTTTCTCTCTGTTTAATCCGGATCAGAGCACGTGCGGATCGAAGAGGCGTGAGGAGATTGGGGAATTGGCGATTTGGGTTCCGCCGGCGCACTGTTCTGGAGGTAATTACTGGATCCTTATCCCTATTTTATTTTTTTATTTCACAATGTTTGATTCTTGGAAAAAAAAAATGTTAGCTTTTATTGGACTAAGCGACCGGTTGAATCAAATTTAGGGTTTCTTGACAAAATCTCACCTTTTCCCCATTATACGAGAGGAAAATGTTTCAACTTTTTTTTTAATCAAAGTGAACTTGTCTTATTTTATTGGGCTTGGGATTTAGGGGGTTTGGTGGAAAGTTTCATTTTCTGGCAAAAATTGGTAGCTTTTGTTGAAATTATCGGCTGTTTGAATCGAATTTAGGGTTTTTCTTCGGCAAAATCCCACATTTTCCCATATTGTTGTTATACTTGTAAGGGGAAGTTAATTTTTGAAAGTGAAGTTTTTTGGTTGATTACATGGGTCTTAGGATTTAGATTTACCGGAAAAAAAGATAAAAAATTTGGATGGAAAAGTACCTTTTGTTGAAATATGGACAGATAGAATCAAATTTATGGTTTATTTTGGGCAAATTCTTACTTTTCCCCTTTTGTTATTCTACTTATAAGGGGAAATTAATTTTGGAAAGTGAAGTTGTTGGTTGATTGTGCCAGACTTAGGTTTTATACACTAGAGGAGATTAAGTGGTCATGTTGGAAAAGATGGTTAAAATAATAAGATAATGCATGAGTGTCATTATATGAAACCGGGAATGAGGTGGGAGAGGATCCTTGATTTTGCTTTGTCATACGACCTTGTAATAGCAGGTAGTTGTTTCAGGAAGAGAGTAACATTTAAGTTTCCTTTAGCTCAGATAAACTAGGAGCTAAGTAGATTTTTTGTTTCTTTACTACGAAGGCCATAGTGTAAGAAGCTCTAGATAAAGCATTCTAGATCGCGCATGGGTTTGCAGTTTTGCTGTTGTTTTTAATGTATAATAATGAATAAACTCAGTAATTAAGTTGTCTGTTTCGCATGATTGTCAATGTGGAAAGTATACATGCATGCATTGTGAACCCAACGACCATGTCGAATGGAAAAACCAAACATTCCTTCATAACTTAGTAACACCAGATATGCACATTTACACTTCATTTGAAATTGTACTATGAAATACAGTATAGTTTTACAAACTTGTTTTTTTTATCTGTATATTTAAGAAAAACTTGGGAATATCACAAGCAGGTTGTAAGACATAAGGGGATAACATGAGGAGTGGTTTTAAGTTAACATCCATTTAATAGATCAAATGCAGCTCTAGTGAAGTGAGGCAGTCCTTGAGAAGTTAAAAAGAAAAGAGAGGGAAAGACCAAAAGGGTTTTGGCACTTGAATACATGTTGAAGGCACTTGTTATTTTTGGAAGTTGATCTTGTATATAAATAACTGTAAAACTACCTGCCTAGCATCCAATCAGTAATAGGGTGTCCTAGTGCCCCAGGCTCTCACTTATGCAGGGTATGTGAAGGGTCAAGATGTACGAAACCTTAACCCCCATGTATATATATAGTCTGTTTCCAAGGCAAGAGCTTTCATCCTCCGGATGTAAGAAACAAGCCTTACCGTCACGACAAGCAACCCCTCTTGGTGAAGAACCTTAAGACTAATCACACTTGAGTTATATGCTCCACATATCGCTGTGCATCAAATGCTGGTTTGTTGCTGTTTTCATATGAAAGCAGGAAAGTTATATATTTTGTCTAGAATTTGAGTTTTCATATGTATTCAACATCTTTTACATATTTATTAAATAAATGTTTATGTAGACGCTGACAGAGATTTTAACCTCTATTTCCGCTTTCACAAAATACTCTCACCTCTTGATGAGAACTTTGTTCTGAATAATAACTAGTATATCCAATTATTCAACTCTAGGATTTTTTTCTTCCAAAAGCATGGCACCTATACGTCGCAACAGAAAGGAAGGAACTGCTCAACTTCATGATGCAGCTGCTTCGGGGCATACAGACAGACTCGTTCAAGGGACTATTTACCATAGATCTCAGCAGATTATTGCTGAATTGAGTTTGGAACAGGTGAGCAATATCAGCTTGTCGGAGCACGATAAACCATGCTTACCAGAGAAGCCGCATAGTGAGCATGACCTCCTTGTTCTTGATGCTACATCTAGTTTGATTGCATTAGAAAATAATCTCTCTCTTCATCCTTCCAAAGTAATGGATAATGTGCAGCATGAAGGTGCCTCAATATTGGGTGTATTAGAAAAGAATCCTTATCTCCGTCCTTGCAATATGGGAAATGTGCCACAAGAAGGAGCCTCGGCATCTGGTGCCACTACTGGCCCTGGGCGGGAGAGTGAGGCAATGAGAAAATGGAAAGAGATTAAGCAAAATGGTTTTCTCTCTGATCCACATGGAGGTATGCCAACGCAACCTCCAGAACCTGTGAAGAAAAAACGTGTAAGACGACCTGGAGTTTCCTTACATCCACCTGGAAGCATGTCGATGCCACATCCGCAGCATGGTAAAGGATCTGTTTCTCTCTCTCATTTACCTGTAAGCATGCCAATGCCACCTGCTCATCACAATAAAATACCTACTTTCTTCTTAAATCCACCTGGGGTCTCACATCCAAGTGAGATCATGCAGATGCCACCTCCGCTACAGGGCAAAGGATCTAGTTTTCACTCACACCCACAAAGAGGCATAGTGATACCACCACCAACTGGAAAGCAACATGATGCCAAACAATCTAAAAGGAAAGAGGTAGATTTGAAGAGGAGTACAGAAATTACAAAGAGAGAACAGGCTGACAAGTTCAAGAGTGCTCCCCCGACCGGATTGCTTTCTGGATTAAATATTGGGGTCATCAGGCGTATCAGGAATCAAAAAGAGGTCAGTGCCATTTTGGAGGCCATGGTGCAACCTGAAAATCCTGATGCTCAAATGCAAAATACATTCACCATTCAAGTGGAAAGTGGAAGTGAAGAAAATGATGATGTGGCAGAAGATCAGAATCAACTAACCGGAAGTACCAATAGAGCATCTGGCAAGCGAATAGCATCAGACAAATTTGAAGAGTGGTCCCATCCTGAAAATGTTGGCGCTTCACCCAGGTTTTCTGTCACTGATAGACGATCCCCATCAACATTAACTGCATCTTCAAATAATGCCAGCAGGCCTCATAGTGGTGATTCCTCTGCAGAACAAGCTCCTTCATTGCATCTGAGCGCTGAATGGAGGGGCAAATCAGTTGAATCCCATGATACTGTAGAGAGTACATGTCGTGATAGTGCTACTGGTTCTTTCTGCATGTTGGATCAAAATAAGAAATTGCCATTAGCTGTAACTACACCTTCAGAGATTATTACCAAGGCATGTGGCAGTGATTTCTCTACAAAACAAGAGAATATTTTCACCCTAACCAAGAAAGGTCTTTCATAAAAAATCTTATGCTATATTCTTTTATTAGCTCATTGGCCAGTTCTGTGGTGAGAAATGTTAGCCTACTCTTTGGTTACTTGTCACCTTATTAGGTAATCGGCTACTTATAGAAACCCACAAAATTTTAGCTGCCAAGAAGAGTTTAACTCAGATGCTTGCTGTTCTCAGGCACCACTTGTGCCTTTCAGTGGTTGGAGTTTCTTCATAAGGACATCAAAGGGCGCCTCACGGCACTGCAACACAGCAAAGAAAGAGTTGCAGAAGCAATTTACAAAAGATTACCTGTTTTGGCATCCTCAGAACTTCCTTATTGGGAAGCCAGATCCGTGTTTTGGCAGTGCTCTGGTGCAGATTGTTTCTCACAATGGATGAATCTATTAAGTTCCATGGCATGCTGTGCGAGGAGGAGAGACTGCTGGTGAGTATGAAACTGAAATATCACCAATTCAAATATCTGAGGCATTAATTTTATTCTTTTGCCTCCTAACAAAGGTTTAAAGTATCGGCATAAACCAAACCAATACGTTTCAACCATTTTGGATCGGAATTGGAGGGCAGGCCCAGAAACCGCCAAAACTGAACTGCTTCAAAACCCCCCGAAACTGTCAAAATCAATACTCATAGGAATGGTCCTGAACCGATGCCCAAGTTATTGAACCTTGCTTCTCACTATAAGATATAATTGTCTGTAATTTTATTATAATTTCCATTCCTTTGCTATCAGTTATAGAATGAGCCTAGCAATCCTGAATAATTAGGCTTCATAACAACAATTGCAGTTAAATATTGTAAGTAGTTAATGTGATATTTATGTACTAATGTCTTGAATACGTAGTACATATTCCTGAACTGTTTAGGAATTTCTTCATTGACTTGTATAATTATTGCACTCCTATGATGGCTTGAGTATTTGTTAGCTCAGGGAAAGCTGGAGACTGTTTCAGAGTTCCTTGCGAACTCAATACTTCGGTTTAACTTTATCTGTTATCTTATTTCTAGGTCTTGTTAGGGAAAATTCGTGGTTAATTAGATGAACATAAATTTGGTGGTAAGTAGACATGGTAAAAGTAATTGATTATAGATTTGTTAAAGTTTCAACACTCCTCCTCCTCCTCCTCCTCCTCCTCCTCCTCCTTTGTTGTTGGGATTTCTTTTCAATGTAAGTGTGTGCCTTTGTGTTAGGAGAAGAGGTCAAGAGAAATCCAGGACATGCTTCACTGTGAGATAGGCCTCAAATTTGTTAAGAGAGAGGAACTGCTACAATCACTGCAATTAGATCCATCAGAACAATTCAAGTATGTCAGTTGTAGACTTTCATCTTCTTTCTTTGGATAACCAATTTTCCCTCATCTATTCTGTTGCATAGTATTTCTTGTTTTATGGTTCCTTCTGTACCAGGACTTGAACCTTTATCTGTTGGTATAACATACTTAAAGCTTTCCCAACAAGCTATCGCAAGAGTAGTTACCGGCAAGCTGTTGGTGTATTATGTCTTTTCATAACAAAGCTTCACTATTGTTTTCATACGTGGAATTGCATTATGTTTGCGGGATTGCTTATAACAACCGACTACGATCATATAAGTGGATGCTGGAGGCACGCTCTTTGTTATTTTTATTTCTGAATAAGATTATGCTCATCATCTCAACAAACTGTTGTTTGTCCAGGAGATCCACAAAAGCAGAGGATTTGGGGTGGGATTAGGAATTCCTGACGAGCTGTTATGGTCTCTTCCATATTGTTTCGTTCTCCATGGTGTAGTTAATTTTGGTGAAACATATAATGATGTATGTACCAATAGTTTGCTTCTTTTGTAGTTAAACAGTGGATTGGGTAGGCAAATGAGGATAATGTTCTTAGTATTTGAAGAAAGTTCATCTCATGTTCATTTCTCTAGCTTTTCTTCTGTTTTGTACAAAATAGATCCTCTTTACGGTGTCATTGGTATTTGCCATCCTTCTAATGCGTTTCCTTAATTTCTTACAATGAATTTCAACCTTTGACTAGTCCTGCATCCCTCAAGAGGGAGGGGATCCAGAAAGAATGGGGCTTTTCAAATCCTTAGTAAAGGGTACTGTGGTTAGTACTTTGCTGCCATGACAAAGTTTAAACTGTCAGTCCATACAATAATCTTTCTTCCATTCATCAATCATTCTGTGTAATTGAACTTAGAGCATCTCCAATCGTATTGTCTTTTTTTTTGTTGTAATTTCTATGTGGTATGAGACACAAGACAATGTCTTTCCTACGTGGCAAGATTATATTCACACAAAACAATGAAAAAGAAAAATGTTCTTCAATGCAAAAGTATTGAGAATACAATAAAAAATACTTTTTTTCTACTTTCAAGACAACTTTTCCACTTCTTCCTTTTTGTATAAATATTTTTATTCATAATTGAAGAAGTGGAATAAAGTCATTATGAAGTCCATTGTCTAGATCTAGACAACCAACTTCACATTGTCCTTGTTATGTCAACTTTACAACCAACTTCACATTGTCCTTGTCATGTCAATTTCACAACCAACTTCACATTTGTATTGGAGAATAATTTTTGAAATAATAAGTTGCGAATTCTATGTGGCAACCATTTTTTTCAAACTCACAATATAGTTGGAGATGCTCATTTTCTCGTGTGGATGTAGTTAGTTAGTTAATATATATATATATATATATATATATATATATATATATATATATATATATATATAACGCTTTTCTGGTAACATATTCCTCCTCATTAAGTGGCTGCACACACCGACTGGTGCCCCATTTACCCAGAGTAATGAGACTATGTATAACGGTCACTTGACCGCCTATGAATGAGATAGCTTCAAATTCAAGACTTACATGTCTCCCCTACCCGTCTGAGATTCATCTTGATTGGATTTGTCTTTCTCGGAACCTTCCCCCTCTCTCTCTCTCTCTCTCTCTCTCTCTATATATATATATATATATATATATATATATATATATATATATATATATAGTCCTTCTACAATACATGGGATGTATCAATACATCCCAAACAAGTGCATTGAAAATTGTGAAAGGTGTTTACTGACTTTGGCTTTACCTGGTATAACAGGTCATATTAACCTGCTCACTTACTTAAAAAATTCCTACTAGATTACGTAATTTGTTGGACATTGGACATTCAACATTTACATTTTTTAACCTACATTAACGCATATTTTCCACCCTACATTAACCTGCTCATTTACATTTTCCACCCGGCTGCTATCCCTGCTAGTAACGCCTACTGCAGCAGTTAGAAGCGATTACTATCAAGAAAAATGTCTGATGTTCACTTCGCTAACGCTTGATGCTCACTCACTATCTTTTTTTTCCTTTTTAATGCCTTATGCTCACTCCCTATTTAATTTTTTTTGGGTTTTTATCGCCTGCTGCTAACGCATGTTGCTGTTCACTAATTGAAATTTTTTTTTTTGGATTTTAAACGCATGTTTCTTACTTCTTCTTTTTTTGGTTTTTTAACGCATGCTGCTCACTAATTTTTTTTTTTAACACCTGCTGCTCACCAATTTAAAATATTTTTGGTTTTTTGGTTTTAAGTTGTATTGAGCCTCAGCCTACTGCTCACTTATTTAAAAAAAAAAATCTGTTTTGGTTTTTTAACGATAATATTTTGTACTTTTCTAACGATAATACTTTCGAAGAGGCCATGAGGCAGTTGAATATAATAAAGTAAACAGATTTTTTTTATTGTGACGTTTTGTCATATTAACCAGCTTTATAATATTTACAGTATTTTGAATATCATTTTCAAAATTATATTCGAATATTTACGTTAATTTGAATATCATCTATTGAAAATTTAAGCAAATATCATAATTTTGACTTCTAATGAATATCATGAACCCACTTTCCTATTGAGAAAAATATTAAAGCATGGTTAAGCTAATCTGAATATCATTTATTCATTTAATATTAAAACATGGTCAAGAAAATCTGAATATCATTTTTTTAGGCTTCTACTGTATGGCTGCACAAAATAGAGTGACCAAAACAAAAAATTTGCGAGTGTTCAAATATAATTAACCTACTATCCAAGAGATTTTTTCTTACATTACATACTTTGCTTCAGCAATAACAATGGATGAACATGCAGGATTACATGTAAGACTCTTTCACTCTTAAAGGGATACTACTACACTGATTCAAACTTTTTAAAATGTACAATCCCACGTAGCAATACAATATGCATTACGCTGACATCGAATTCATACTGATGGCATCAATGTACTAATTTTTTACAGAAAGCAAAACACATTCCAATCAAATAAAGTTTTAGTGATCCCAGGAATGCACCCGGAATGAAGGCCAACTGTAAATCCTAGGAATGCATCCAGGACTCATCAAATCTAAGAAGGCCATCTGTAAATCAAAGGAATACACCAAAAAATCAAAAATATCTGTGAAGGCCAACTGCAAATCAAATGAATGCACACAACTTAGCTGAATTAATGTTTAAGATGATTCATACAAACAAATATAAATGTTGCAACCAAACAAATCATAATCAAATTAAGTAAACATCATTCCAAGTCCAATAATCTGCATAATCCACGTTACAATAATCTACACAATCCACGTTAATAGTTCAACATAGAACCTGCATAATTCATATTACAATAATCCAAACAAATATCAGACCAACTCTAAATTCAAGACCATATTACAATTTTCCAAACAGAGTATGAACCATGCACTCCAACAGTGCTTAGTACAACCAAAAAATTTAATTAACAACACAAAATCGAGTTTCACCGCCAAGACCAACAAATATCCAAAACCATACTACAATTCAAATATTACAGTCCAAATTGAAATAAAAGTTTTAAAACTCAAACGATTAATCTTCATCTCCATCTCCGTCTTCTTCTTCTTCTTCTTCTTTTTCTTCTTCCTTAGTCTCCTTCACCTGCACCTTGAGGGACATATTCAGAAATTATAGTCAGTATATACTCACTGTATATGTAGTAATGACATCCAGAAACATAAATAGAAGTATCAAAGTGAGGGCTAACATTAGAGTGTCAATGTGCACAGTGTTTGTTCTAACATAAGAGTATCAATGTGCATACTGCAGGTTCTAACATTAGAGTATCAATGTGCACATTGTGGGTTCTATGATGCGACCCCATTTTGTATTAATCACTGAGTAGTGAGTACACTCTCTAGTTAGCTCAAGTGTTAGGTTACTCTCAAGGACAAGCTCGAGTGTCAGGATACAAAGAAAATTTAAGTGCCTGGCTTACTCTCAAGGACAACCTATATTATAGCAGTGTGCTCATGCTTATAATACCAAATATCACTAACAGAGGGAGTATTCCAGCTCAGTCCTACCTCTAGTATCAGACATACATTACATGCCTTGAGGCATTTTTACTCTGTACATGCATTGGACCATCATCATTTCAGTCCTAAATCACCATTTCAGGGTGCAATTGGGCAGTATCAGTGCAAGTATCAGAGCATCTAGTAGCAGAGTATCAGTGCAATATTAACTATTATCCAGAGTAGCTTTGATTCAAGACTATGTGCTTCAGTTCTAGAGTGTTTAATATAGAATATAGGGGCTAACAAGTGTTGCTATAGCCTTAAACATCAGAGATGAACATTCTGTTTAGCTGAGTTGAAGCTCACAAGTATATATAATGTACACAGTAATAACTGGAGCCTTAATTCAAATACAGATAATTTCCTGAATTCCTTATTTAGTGATGATAGTGATATCATAGTATTAGCAAATCTATATAGTCAGCAAGCAAACCTAGAAGTCAGCTAAGAAAATAATCAAGCATGGATAGCTAGATCAACTAGTATCAGAGTAGCAGGCCAGGTCAGTATAGTAACCGACTCATACTGATAGTTTCCCTTATAAATAGGAATACTGTAATAGAAAAAGAGAAGACTTATAATGTCATTTTCAATGTAACCTTATCTTTTCATTTTTAATATAAATTTCCAGATTAAGATAAAGAAGAAAAAAATCCATGTCCAGATAAGTTGATATCCATCACTGCTGAGCTAATTCTGGATGGAGACTTATCATTCTAACAGTAGAGTATCAATATGTCTATTATACTATAGAATCATCAAGAATAATAGTAGTAGAATAAGAAACAAAAATGTAAAGTAACACTAGTAATATTATTACTCAATACCTCCAAACAATTTCATTCATTCTTCTTCTTCTTCTTCTTCCAATAATTCTGCCTCTACCTCTTTCATCCTATCAAAATCAATTTATGGTTGTTTGATATAGTTTTTATCTCGTTGAAGACTTTCTCGAAGTTTGCAACAACCAAATTGTATAGATCATCCACCTTGTCCTTGGTGGTTTGGATTCTGGATGTTGATAGTTTGTGTGATGGTGCGTGAGTTGGTAGATAGCTAGATTGCAGAAGAGAAGAGTCTTCTTGTTGTCTTAACAATCGGCTGAAAGTCAGTTTTCTTATGGATCATTTGTTATTGAGATAAACATTCCATGTTAAGCTTGGGACACCATGTTTAACAGCGAGGGAGCATATAAATCTCCCAAAAGGGAGAGCGTACTTACAGTCGGCCTTCCCATAAAATACATCATTCTACTAAACATGTAACGATCTATGTCCATCCTTTTTTTCGTCCCCATATAACAAAGAAACTTTACTCTCTCAGGATGGATGGAACTGTCGTGTCCAGTAGGTTTCAGTGTCTTACATATGTAGGCATGCAATAATTTATACAAAGTTTTCAATTCATCTTTGTACATATGTTGTTGGGCCTTAACACCAACTGATTTTTCAGTCATCTCATAAATAGCATTCGGGAAGGACATATTATTTATATCCTTGGACACATTATTTATATCCTTCATATCAAAGTCAGCAACTGGATCGAACCTATAAAAATCATGATGACACCAGCATTTAAATGGATCTGTTTCCCTCTCAGAAACACTAGTTGTTTATCAACTTCTTCATTTTCACTGTCAGCCCTCAGATTTGAGTAAAATTCACGGACTATTGTCCGATTAGGTTTCGCAAGGCAGGATTTGTTCAATTTTTCTAACTGATAGAATTTTAAAATATCTAGGAAACCTTCATGTTCAACATCAGCCATCTTAATGGCTCTTTCAGGTATAACAACCCTTTTCTTGAAATATTTTTTAAAACTATTTTTAGATTTAGAGTCAATAAAAATGGGTACCTTCCATTCCTTCTTGGAGTTCTTAGCAGATGGCTCATCCTCTGCATCTTCCTCCTCTGATGAGGATTCAGAATCCTCCGAGTCTGAGTCCGGTGACTTGGACTCTGAGTCCGATGTTGACTCTGTATTATCGGCCAACTTTGCCTTCGATCGAGTTGGCCTTCATTTTGTAAAAGTTGACTCTTCGGAGTCTGTTTCAAAAATAGATTTTCTCTTATTGGGAGTTGTTTTCTCGGCTTCAGATTCAGATTCAGATTCAGAATAATGTGGCTCCTTTGACTTTGAAATAGCCGGTCCCTTTCTTTTTGATGCAGCCTCTGCCGGTGTAGCCTCTTTCTTTGTGGCCTCTGTCGCTGCTTCTGCTTTCATTGCGTTCTCTACCTCTGTCGCTGCTGCTGCGATCAATGCGGCCTCTACCTCTGCCTCATCTTTCTTTGTGGCATTTGCCGCTGCAACTCTAGCTAGTGCTTCCTTCTTTTCGCATAAATACATCACATTTGGAATAGTTGTCTTCTTTGTCTTTGGGGCCTCTCTCGCCTCTTTATTTGGCATGGATGTCACCTCTGCCGCTGCCGCCTCTGACTTTGCGACCTCTGTCACTTCCGATGCGGCCATTGACGTCGCTACCGATGTTGACTCTTTCACTGCGGCCTCTGCCGCTGCAACTACGGACAGTCCTTTTTCGTAATAACCTCCCCTTTGGAAAAAGGTTTCTTTTCTGGATTTTTTGTTGGAATTTTTTCGTCATTTTTTGGTGGGGGAAATTTTAGCCGGTTTCAATTTTGGGAGGGTTTAGGAGGAGGGTCTGGGAAAAGAAAAGGAAAAGTTATTTGATCTAAAAAACCAAGTGTTTGGTTTTATTTGTGGTGACCCTTGGGTTTTTCACATCCTGCATTTCCCCCCTTATGTGTTTTTCATTACATAATAATACAGTTAATTTAAATGTGTTGTATTTGTTATATTTATATTTTAAATTTCTAAATAATATGTTAAATTAGATAATATTTCAGTTAGTTTTAATATAATTCAATTTTTTATAATAATTATACATATATTGTAGTTAATAATTTCTGAGTCAAGTAATAACATTCCAATATTAGCACAAGGCAAATACAAATTATGCACCCAGCTGTGCTGAGTTAAATTTTTTATATGTAGCAGAAATCTCATTAAAAAATATGGCGACACATTTTTCGATCCCATCCAATAAATTTAGCTCGCATCATAAACACTTATCATTACATAATACTACAGTTATTTTAGATGTGTTAAATTTATTATAGTTATATTTTAAATTTCTTAATATGTGTTAAATTAGATAATAATTCAGTTAGTTTTAATATAATTAAAATTTTCATAATAATTATACATATATTGTAGTTAATAATATTGAGTCAAGTACTAATTTTTGAATATGTTATCGTTTGGTCTTCATAAACAATCTTAATATTTATCTAAAAAAGTGTGCAACGCACGTGCATATATACTAGTTGTACTTAATAATTTAACATATATTAGAAAATAATTTAACATAATAATACAAGAACCTTGTTAAAAATGTGGCAACACATTTTTCGATCTCAGCCAACACATTTAGCTCACCTCACAAACGTTTATGACGCTGTAAAGAAATATTAGATTCAATCATAATCCCATCTTGTCTTATAATTTAGCACACGGAGAGCCTTGAAATGAATAACAATTATTTAAAATTAACAGTCAGAAGAATCATATGACATTTCGTAATCCAACCACGGTTTATCACCGATGTCAAGTGAATCCTCCTCCTCCTCCTTCTCCTCCCAGATGTGGTTCACACCCTCCCATGGGTTCTGATCCTCGAAGGGATCCTTTAAAAAATCTAACAAACCATGTATGTGCTCGAGGTCCCCATCTAGCTGCATATTCTAGCATCCATTTAGGTCGAGTACGTGGAGATCTGTGGACTCCTTCATGATAGCTCTCAGTCTGTTGTCGTCAAACTTGCCAAACATTACCTCGAGGTGCTCGAGGCACGACATCAAAGAGGCCACGACCATGGCCTCTGACTCGTCGAAGGCTTCCTTCTTGAATCCGTTCATGATCATGAACTGCGGAGGTGGCATGTTCCTCCTCAGCATAACTAGACGGTGGCAACGACTGTTGAGGAGTTGGATGCCCTTAGACTTAATGTTGAGGCAGTAGCTGATATTGAGTTCTGCTATAATCCAAAAAAACTCTAAATGTTTCTCCAAGATTTTATCACTCACGTTGCTCATTGCCATTCGCAGGACCCTTAAAAATTTACCACTTTATTATAAATAGTGTTATAACCAGGAAAACAAAAAAATCAAACTTAACAACTTATAACTTATGAAATAAAATAGATTAAAAATATCATGTCCTGGCCTTGAGGAAGTAAAGGAGAAGACTTCTTTGCCGAGTTTGTAAACCGAGATGGATTTTAGTTTCCCTCACTGCGCGCCACTAGCTTGTTCACCGCCTCGTCAATTTTTGAGGTTTAGTTAACCCTTTGGCACCACTGAGTCAACTTGACATCCGACCAGAACCAGGGACAGTAGAGCGCCTTCCACCACGACTGGCAAACGAAAGACAAGCAGACGACCTCCTCAAATGACATCTCCGCCAATACCAATACCATGGCGAGGATCTCCTTGGGGATGGCGGCCCATCCGTAGCTGTTGATTTTGCTCTTCTCCATTGAGACTGTTCTGAAGGATTGTGAATATGAATAGTTTGGCTGTATAACTTGGTTTTGAATCTATATAAATTGGTTTTGAAGGGTTGTGAAGATGAATAGTTTGGCTTTATAAGTAGGTTTTGAAGGGTTGTGAAGAAGAAACCAATTTCCTCGTATCTCCCCCAGGCCCCACCTCTTGTAAATGTCTATCACTATTAATTAGGGAGAATGGCTTAATAACAAAAGATTAACCGTGTAAACCGTGCATCGACAAATTCAAAAATGGAATTATTTATGACGGCCAATGTAGCAAGCCCTCTAAATCCCAACCGTCGAACCTGTGTATTATTAGCAGTACATTAGGTTATCTGATAGCTTCTTGAAGAAGGTAAAATGTCATCATTGTGTGGGAAACGTCAAAATCTCTTGATATGATTACACTGATGTTGTATTAATGTTAAGCATTGATCCAGTCAGTATCAGTGTTATTTGTATCAGTGTTATTTGTACCGCCAAAATTCGTCTTCACATGCAGTGTGGTAACCCTTTATTTGTCAAAATTTGTTGCTAAGTACTCCTTGGGTTATGGGACATAAGATATCTTCGGTAGTGGGATTTAGGGGTGAGGTTGGCAGAATATACCAAAAAATTGTATGTACCACCTACATTTGAGAATTTGTTTATAACTGAAATGCTTCATTCCTATTGGAGGAGGGTGGAGATTCAGTTATCATATGCAGTTATCTTACAACATTGATTTGAAGCGTACACTTTGCATTTATCGTACAATATTTGAAATTGCATCAAGAATAAAATTAGGAGTATAATTAACTATTAAATAAAAATTAAAAATTATATTAATATTGTGACTAATATTAAAACTAATGTTAATCTAACTATAGAAGCATAAAAAATATGCATCTATGTGTCCAACAACCATGTGCCCCAAAGTAAAGCTCAGAAGAGATTGGGCCACAGAATCATCCTGTGGCCCAATAAGGCGACATCCATGCGTCCCAATCAGCCGAAGAAGCTTTGGCCGCAGATGGACCTGACATGGCATCCTAGCAACAGGATTGTTTCTGACAAAGAATCCTGGCAAAGAGGATTTTTTGAATGCCTCAAAAGACATAAACACACTAAACAACAGAAGTCTCACGTCAGCACAGAACTTCACTCTCGATTGGTGTGTAGCGCTACATGTACAATACAATAAGGACCTCATGCGTCAAAGACTCCATATTTTTTATATGTCTCTGGCCCCATTGTAGAAGCATGAAAAATATGCTGGGGAATTATACGCGTAAAACCCCCAACATGCATGAAGTACGCGTAAAATAGAGCTTCAGTGCTGTGTGGCATAAAATATGGCTTCAGAATACCCCGTATAAAACAACGCTTCAAGGCTGTCTTGGCGTAAAAGGTTGCTACACCTCCCTCCGGCGTAAAATATGTTTGCTTTTAATGCGGCATGAAATTATACGAGGAACTCTTCGTATTCCTCGAATGAACCTGTCAGACAAAACAGTAAACTTGACTCCTTACAAAGAGTACTGCACGACGATCGAGAGGACGGCTGTAATGATGATTCTGCACAGAGGCCCAAGCTGTCGTTTAGTGATATATCCTTGATACAAGTCATTTTTTACGCATTCAAGGAATACGCTGCCTATTTTATACAGACAGAAATGAGTCTTTATGCTCAACATAAGACAAAATCAGATGCCACGTCAAAAGCTATCTCTCGTACAAAGCTCGAGGCATATCTCTGCAGTTAATGCACGAGATGGGGGCAGATCTCTGCATTTAATGCACAAGATTTTATTCTATTTTCAATGACTGGGAGAGCAAAAATTAGGGCTAATACACTCACATCACCATCCTTGCATGTTACGCCAACCAGACTATTTTTAACTATAGGAGTACGCCGTATGCTATCTCCTTGAAATATGCCAACTCAGACTATATTTGCATAGGTACGCGATAAGACTATTTAGCCCAAAATATGCTCAAGACTTCAGTCAGGAAGGAGGAAGGATAATTGGCTAGTTTACGCTGGTTACCTATTTGTGCAGCATCAAGCTTTACGCAGCTATCTGGCTTTTACGCCAACAAGACAGCTATCTGGCCTTTACGCCAACAAGACAGCTATTTGGCTTTTATGCCAACAAGACAACTATTTGGCTTTTATGCGAACAAGACAGCTATTTGGCTTTTACGCTAATAAGACAGCTATTTGGCTTTTACGCGAACAAGACAGCTATTTGGCTTTTACGCCAATAAGACAGTTATTTGGCTTTTATGCCAACCATCTTTATGCAAGGAGCAGTTACCTACGTGGCTTGCATGCTGTGATCTTCGATGAGCGATTATACGTGTTACCTCATAATGGGACACGCGTCACACGCGGATTCAGGAGATTATTCAGACGTGGATAGCAGTTATTATAACCGCCGCGTAAAGAGTACAACTCTCTTCACAGTTTGGCTTCTACATCGACTGGACAGTTAATGTGACTGAGCTCTATAAATAGAGACCTCCAGTCACAGGAGCAAAAAGAGAGAGGACAATCGGGAGGACACAATCAAGAGGTCAGAATAAGGGGAGATCAGAGACCAAGAGATCAGAGAGAGAGAGAGAGCACAGACAAAGAGTAGTGATTGGTGACTTTGGCAACGAGAATCCAATCCCTCCTGTAGTATTTGAAGCTTCTTCATCTTCTACAGCACTTCTTCATCATCGTGTGGTCCAAGAGACAAAGTTATCGACCGCAGATTAGACTCCTATAGCAATTTTTCTCCAGAATTATTTTTTGTACTTAACATCCTCGTATAGGATTAATTGTACTTTTTTTTTCTTATTTGTAAACAAAGAAAGGGTTTCGTATAAACCTACTTTCAATTTCTTTTGTTTATCATCAAACACAAGATGGCGACTCTGCTGGGGACTACTTTCTTATCTGACGAGAAAGCCATTGCTCAACACGATGCTGTATCCGTCGGATCGACGAAGAAGACTTTGGTCGTCCAATTCGACCAATCTGCTTATGAAGATATGCTTCGCGCAGGGGGTAGCTCTCATTCCCTCTCTGTCCAGTACAACAAGAAGCTGCGTAAAGTGTGGATGCCCCAGACATCCTCTACCCTTCCTACAAGCTCTCCTTCTCTGATCAACAAGGTTGTGACAACACAACCTATACGCCTAGTACGTAAAAATCTGTCTCCCGTCTGTGACATAGCAGACAAAACTTCTGGCAATGCCCCAGTGCCAATCCAGAAGTCTAGAACGCGCCATGCGCGTAAAATCCATCTCCCGTCTGTGACGTGACAGACAAAACTTCTGGCAATGCCCCAGTGCCAATCCAGAAGTCTAGAACGTGCCCTGTGTATAAAAATCTATCTCCCGTCTGTGATGTGGCAGACAAAACTTTTGGCAATGCCCCATTGCCAATCTAGAAGTTTAGAATGTGCCCTGTGTGTAAAAATCTGTCTCCCGTCTGTGACGTGGCAGACAATTTTTTTGGCAAAGCCCCAGTGCCACTCCAAAAATTTCAAACGCGCCCTGCGCATAAAAATACATCTCCCGTCTATAAGGAGGCAGATGGACCCTTTGATCACATCAAGGAAAAATAAGTGGCAAATCTCCTGACCTCTGGGCTTGTACGCCCCCAAGAGAAGAAGTTGCTCACTCTTCGGATTACGCGTGACGCTGAAAGCTGTTTGAGGACTTCCCCTATTTTATGCGAACCTGTGCAAAACTCCAAATTACGCCAGGATAAGTCTGTCCGCGTAAAGAAGACCCGCTTCACGGAAAAATACGCTCCTCAGACGGATGATGGGTCATATGCTACTCACATGGCTGAACTGCTGTATTCTTATGGCAGGGAGAGAGAGTTATGGTTCCCAATCTCCACGCCCCTACTGATGTAAAAAGACAGAATAAGCCTTCTTTTTCTTCTTCGGTTAATCTCCATGATTTGCGTGATTTCTTGATCCAGAAGCGCAAAGACAGGGGATCTTCTAATATGTCTATTACACCCCCTAGGGAGCATTGTTGTAATAGTCATAAAGTTGTAGTTAACTACTGCTGTTCTAAGGCAAAATGGCCAATTTTTGACCGGTTGATCTACTCTTTGTCCTTACAGGAAGAAGAGCCAAGATTCACATCAGTAAACATGGCTTCACATATTCCTAGAGGAAGGTCAAGTTCAAGATGTCATCCCTCTAGAACTCCAAGCCAAAGGAGATTTGACAGACTCCTTGAGAATATTGAAGTAGGTATTTTTTGGAACGCTCGCTCGAGGTTGCGACAATCGACTTCATATTCTTCCGATTCCGACACTGGGGGTCGCCAATTTCCTGAATGTGATGCTGATAGTATAGACTCGATCTCTACAGAGGTCTATACCAGTCCCTCAGTAGCATCCAGAGAAATGGGAGTTTATGCCATTGGAGATGAACATGAAGAGGCTTCTCCATCAGGAAGTACTGAGCAACGCATCGCTGTATTGGAAGCATCGCTTAAAGAGATGCATTCCATGATGGAGAGTATGCGTCAGATAATGGTGACTCAATATGCAGCTGCAATAGCTCAAACATCGGTTCCACCGACTCAACTACGTGTGGGGGTGGACATGCCACCATCCAACGCAAGACAGGAGACTGTTCTAAATCAAGAGTCAGCGTCTCCTCAACTTCTTAACTTGGAGAATGTATTGCCTCCTGTTGGGGTTACAATACAACCGATCTCTCACCTCTCTGCTGTCCCTTTCCAGCTGAAGATCCGATACAGGCAGTTCGGGAATTAAAAGCCCAATTTAATGCCTTGAAGCATAAGGATCAGCTCAAGAAGTTGGGAATCAACCAGCCATACCCAGCTGTCTGGGATGAGATCCCTTTTCCACCAAAATACAAACCACAGGCTATGGTTTTATTTAAGGAAAAGACGTCACCAAGCCAGTACATGAACTACTTTAGCATGATAACCGTGTTATTGCAGGGGAATGACACCCTTCTCACTCGGGTATTTAAGGGCTGTCTGTCTGGAGTGGCCTACCAATGGTATCGTAGTCTAGCAGACAACTGTATTTCTTCTTTTGAAGATTTTAAGACTCTGTTCTTCGCTCGATTCTACGAAGGAGGGATGGACATGTCTATGTCATCGCTCATCGAAGTTAAGCAGAAGGAAAAAGAGGACGTTCGTACTTTTATTGAACGTTTTCGTCAGGCTACTTTGCAGATGCCTCCTGGAGTTCCGGATTCAGCCTTGGTGGACATTTGCAGGAAGAACCTTCTCCCACTGATCTCCGTGTTCACGAGATCATATCAGTTCCATGATTGGCCCTTGTTTATCATCTCAGCGGTAGCCGCTGAAGATAACAGTCGGAAGGCGTGTGACAATGGAATCATGATCTCTACCTCTGATAGAGGGAATCGGTCATCCTCCAATAACGACCATACTCGTAGTTCCAAAGGAAAGGAAGCTCTGGCAATCAATACGTCCAGGCAACATACTCCAGTGACTACGCAGACGAATCCTGAGACTTCAAGGCCTAAATAAGAATACTCTTTTGACGACGATGATATTCCGAGCATATTCGATTGTCTAGTCAAAAGTGGCAAGCTTACCCTCCCTGAGGTAAAGCGTCCAAATGAAGTTGGCAGTACCAATAACCCTAAGTACTGTATTTTCTACAGATACATATATCACCCCACAAAGGCATGTTATGTACTAAAAATAAAAATCCAGGAGTTGATCGACGCCAAGGCCATCATTCTGCGTAATAGCGAGAAGACGGTCACTACGAACATGATCTCACTCTAGTTTGGCAATCTGCCCCCTCAGGAAGTCCCGGATGGTGTGGTACCTATTCCACGGGCGATGATGAACATTGTTAATCTTCCTCCGACTAGGGGTCAAAATCATGACCTAGTACCCCTAACTACCAAGCGTGGAAAGATCATGTGGGTTCACCCTGATCTGGTATCAAAAATTGAGGAAGAGACTCAAGCTGCTAAAGCTAAGTCTAAAATGAACTCAAAATGTAAACCATGCCATATGGTTGCAATATCCCCGACATAAGAAGAAGAGGCTTTGGCAACTGGAACCCGGTCAGGGAAAGCCTACCTCAAAGACTATGGAGGAAACCAGGGGGAAGCAACGACAGACACTTCAGCTGCCAAACCTCCAGAGCCTGAACCTATTATACCAGAATCAGGTCCTTCTAGACCAACTTCGGTGGACAAAGGCAAGCAAAAAGAAGTTTGTTTTGATAAACCTTTGAAGAATATTCAAAACAAAAGTTTAGAGAAATCATATAACTTCGACATCTTGGCCCAGTTGGCTAATACTCCAGCAAGATTGTCCATTTTTGAGCTACTTAGGCTATCTAAAGACACTCGTCAAGCCTTGAGTGAAGCGTTAATGCAGGCAGATGTATGCTTGACTCAGCTCAAATCCCCTGATAAAGAGCCTGTGGCATGTCCTCAATGCCATAGTGTGATGGAAGTGGTCCCTAACATCACTTTCACTCAAGAGGACATGTTATTGAAATATAACAAGCATGATATGCCTCTTTATTACACCGGATACGTCAGCTCCATGGAGGTAGATCGGATTCACATAGATCCGGGATCGTCGATCAGCATTATCCCTCATAGTCTGCTAAGATCGTTGATAATTCCTACAAGCGAACTGGCTTACACTACCACTACAATCGTGGGCTTTAATGCCAGAAAAAGTAAGCCGTTGGGAAAGATTCGTTTGAGGATCCAGATTGGTGACCTTAGATCAGTGGCTACATGCTACGTCATTGATTCAGAGGTATCTTACAACATTCTGTTGGGCAGACCGTGGATCCACGATCACAATATTGTCCCTTCAACTCTACACCAATGCTTCAAGTATGTAGATGCCCAAGGGACAGTGAAAACAGAGTTTGCTGATCTCAATCCTTTCAAAGAAGTTGAGTCCTACTATTCCGATGCCATGTTGTACACCCAAGACTACATGAAGGAGGTGTCAGGCAGGACAGAGGAGGAATCCCACCGGGAGCCAGGAGAAACATCTGCTGAGCAACCTTTGTCAATCCAGGTGAAAGGGCGGACTACCCGTCCGAAAGTCATGGAACCCATGGCTATCCACTTGGGCAAAACCAACTCGGAAGGAGAAAGTGATCCTCTAGTGATCACTCTGAACCAGAAGCCTCCACCTTTGGTCATCAACCTTAGGCGCAACAAGCAGCCGACTGATGTAAATACAACCGAAAACGTGGTTTCTGACGATAATAAATATTTTTTTTTTCAGTATACTGGCGCTCAATTTCCTAATCAGGAATCCTCCCTCCATAACGATATAGAGCCTATAGCACAAAAATTCTTGGAAGCTATAGACTTCTATCATCCGTATGTGTGGGAAGTAGTGTCAACATCTAATGTCATCATGACATATGGGCCATATGAAGATTCTATCTTTATTATTCTACCTACTCGCAACAATCAGCATCCAATAGTCTTCGGTCGCATTTTGAATAGACCGGTTCTACAAGAAGATTCTCACGAGTCTGATGCTGGAAAAATGCAGGTTCACAGATATAGCCCACAGGCTTTGAAGATTATACAAAGCATGGGTTATGATTTAAAATTGGAGCCAGGCCTCAACTATGGAAAACGCAGACGAATGCTGTTGCATGATGATCCCTACTGTCAACGAACTCATTTCGGGTTAGGGTATACCATATCTCTTGCAACTTCGAACAACTCTGAGTCAAGTGAGGAGACCATTTCCTCTTCTCAGGATAGTTTGTCGTCCTCTGATTCATATGATGAACTCAAACGGGCATTATCAGTAAATACGGTGTTGAAAGATTCTCTCGAAGCAGAGGAACAAGAATCTGAACCATTTAAAATGAATCCTGGGCATAACAAATGGATACACAATGGGAACTCCGGTTTGAACAAAAAGAACCACCCACTGAAGATAAAGTTATCCAAGTCAATGTTGGGGATAAATTTTTACCAAAGCCGATATTTATCAGTAACAATCTTTCCGAAGAAGAAAGGGAAGAAATGATCCAGCTGATAAAAGAATATATCGATTTTTTTGCTTGGAACTATAAGGATATGCCAGGTCTTGATCTAAAAATGGCTACCCATAAAATCAATATACTGCCCAATTCAAAGCCTGTAAAGCAACACCAATGTCGGTTCCGTCCGGATATGATGGATGTCATTGAAGCAAATATCAGGAAACTAATAGCCTGTAGGTTCATCCGGGAAGAACAATATCCTGATTGGGTTGCTAATGTTGTCCCGGTCATGAAAAAAATGAGAAAGTTCGTATTTGCATCGACTTCCGAGATCTAAATGCAGCTTGCCCTAAGGATGAGTTCCCTCTTTCCATCACAGACGTCATGATCGATAATACGTGCGGTTTTGAGCGCATGTCTTTCATGGACGGATTTTCAGGATATAATCAAATTAAGATGAATCCTGAAGATGAGAAGCATACTGCCTTCCATGCACCGTTGGGGGTATATTGCTAAACAGTCATGCCTTTTGGATTAAAGAATACCGGGGCTACATATCAGCGAGCTATGAGTAACATATTCCATGAGCATCTATGCAAAATAGTGAAATGTTACATAGACGATATTGCTGTCAAAAATTGTCTCAAGGATAACCACATCCAAGACTTAAAGACAATATTTGAGTTGATGCGCCAACATTAACTCAAAATGAACCCTACAAAGTCCTTTCTTGGCGTATCCAGTGACAAATTTCTGGGATTTGTCATTACCGCTAAAGGCATTCAAGTTGACCCTGATAAAGTAAAAGCTATCCTAGAAATGCGACCGCCACATAATCTGAGAGAACTCAGGGGATTTCAAGGTCGTCTAGCTTACATCAGGAGATTCATATCCAACCTCTCTGGGAGATGTCAACCTTTTTCTTGCCTGATGAAGAAAGGTGTATCATTCATATGGGACGAAGCCTGTCAGCAAGCTTTTAATGACATCAAACGCTATCTTACTAATCCTCCAGTTCTGGTGCCCCCCGTCATAGGAAGACCATGTTTGCTGTATGTTCGAGCAATGGATCATTCTTTAGGGGCTCTCCTCACACAGAAGAACAATGAGGGTCATGAACAGGCTATCTACTATCTAAGCAGGATGATGGTCGGAGATAAAAACTGGTACAATCCAGTAGAAAAAGAATGCTTGGCCCTAATATTCGCCATTCAGAAGATGCGACATTACGTGACGGGCCAAACTATTCATATCATCTCCAGAATCAATCTTCTACGGGTATTGATGAATAAATCGAGTGTTCTTAATTCTTGACTCGTGACTTGGGCGATATTATTGACACCGTATGATATGGTGTACGTCCCTCAGAAGTCTATGAAAGGTCAAGCCTTGGCTGATTTCTTAGCCGCCCATCCAATTCCGAAAACCTCCAAATTATATGAGGACATTCCCGATGAAGTTGTAGAATATAATTCAGTAATAGAAGGTGATACATGGCAGCTATTCTTCGATGGTACTTCCAGAACTGGTCCCAAGGGAAACGTGGTTTCAGGAGTAGGAATTGTTCTGGTAACTCCTGATAAACTCGTCATCTATCGAGCATATTCTCTTAGCGAAACCTGCTCTAATAATGTGGCAGAGTATAATGCTCTATTAATCGGGCTTCAAGTCGCTAAAAAATTGGATGTTGAATACCTGGAAGCTTTTGGTGATTCTCAGCTGATCGTCAATCAG
This sequence comes from Iris macrosiphon, assembly GCA_036927795.1. Classification (NCBI taxonomy): domain Eukaryota; kingdom Viridiplantae; phylum Streptophyta; class Magnoliopsida; order Asparagales; family Iridaceae; genus Iris; species Iris macrosiphon. The sequence goes on from JAYESA010000004.1 coordinate 348,450,471, forward strand.
GTCAGAGGAATATATGAAGTCTGCAATCCAGACCTCATTCCTTATCACCAAACAACGATCGAGATAGCCATGTCTTTTAAAAGATTCTTCCTAGAGCACGTGCATCGATCTCAAAATTTGGAAGCTGATGCTCTGGCCAGTCTAGCTGCAGATCTAGCTATTCCTATTAGAAGGCAGAATTCGGTTATCCTTCTTAACAGAGATTTATTCTGTGTGAAAAATAATTTTTACATAGAACGCAGCTACGCTATAAACACGGTTCCTCCTAAGAGAGACTGGAGAGGTCCCTTTATAGACTTCGTGTCATACGAAATCTTACCAGAGGATCCTAAAGAAGCAGTATCTATCAAAAGATGATCATTACGTTTCTATTTTGATGCTTCTTCAAAAAGTCTATATCGTCGAACATATGATGGACTATTGTTACGATGTCTCTCTGATGATGATGCAAAGCAGGTTATCCGAGAAGCTCATGACAGAATATGTGGAGCACATCAACCCGATCCTAAGTTACAGGATCGTATCAGGAGGATGGGCTACTACTGGCCTACCATGATTGCAGATGCCATAAAATATGCAAGATAATGCAAAGCCTGTCAGGTTCATGCAGATTTTTATATATCAGCCTTCTGAGTATTTACATCCTACCATTGCATCATGGCCCTTTGAAGCATGGGGTATGGATATCATTGGTCTGATTCACCCTTCGTCTTCTAGAGGACATCGGTTCATATTGGCCATCAACGACTATTTCTCCAAATGGGCAGAGACGATCCCTCTTGCTGAGGTAAAGACGTCCAACATGATCAGCTTTATTAAGCACTATATGATTTATCGCTTTGGGATACCCCAAGTATAATTTATGACAACGGGCCTCAATTCATCAGTCAAGCATTTCACCGATTTTGCGATAAGAATCGGATACAAAATGTGGCCTCAACGGCATATAATTCTGCTGCTAATGGCTTGGCGGAAGCCTTCAACAAAACCATCATCAAACTCTTGAATAAGTTTGTTTCTTTAAACAAAAGAGATTGGAATGAGAAGACGGGGGAATGTCTCTAGGCATACCGCACAACGGTACGAACACCAACGGGTTGTACCATATTTTTACTAGTTTATGGGTGTAAAGCAGTTCTCTCCATTGAAGTCCAAATCCCATCACTCAGAATAGCAGTAGATAACGAGTTGACTCAGGAAAATAATGATCACTTAAGGCTTCAAGAGCTAGAAGGATTAGACGAGAAACGCCTTCAAGCTCAACAGAGCATTGAGTTCTACCAGGCACGTATTTCCAGAGCTTTTAATCAAAAAGTGAAGGAAAGAGTATTCAAAGTTGGTGAGCTAGTTTTAGCTGTGAAGCGGCCAATGATCATTACGCACAAAAGTAAGGGCAAGTTCCAGCCCAAATGGGAGGGCCCTTATGTGATTAAAACGACATTTTTAAATGGCACTTACAGATTAGCCAAGCCTAATGGAGATTTGATAATGGCTCCTATCAACAGCAAATTCCTGAAGAAGTACTACGCTTAATCTCTTTTGCTTCACGGAGTATGGTGAAGATCTTATTCTGACGATACTACGTATAAAGACTGGTTGGATCATATTCTATCATGTTCTTATGATCTCTGAATAGATATATTTAACTAATTTGAAACTTCAAAATCTATCACGTCTATATTACCTCTGATAGTGTTTTGTATACAAATTTAATTGGAGCATATTCTATCATGTCCATATAATCTCTGAATAGATATATCCAGCTGAAACTTACCGAAAGTATATCACGTCCATATTACCTCTGATATTACTTTCATCCTAGCCTATCATTTATATTGTAAAATAATGGATCCATAAAGTCAGAAGAAGTATCTTTATTATCTCTGGGAATAGCAGATTACAAAAGAAGCACAAAAGTACATCATTGGGGAGGAGCAGTTAAATTGTGGATCTCTTGCGCCAAAGCAGCCATCCTCTCATTCCTGGAGTTCAAAATGTTAGTGTGAGCCCGTTCCAGCCTTGCCTCGTCATTGCTCAAGTGAGATAGTTCGGACAGAGAATCAACAAAACTTGCGTGGATGACACCCGCATGTGCCAAGTTCTGCTGAGCTGTCTTCACTTGGCCCTGAAATATATCATGAGCTATCGATGCCTTGAGAATCCTCTCCCTTGTCTGAGCAAGTTCAGCTTCCAATTCTTGAAACCTCACTTCATATCCCTCACATTCAGTGCAGCACTTAGCTAGCTGAGGAATACTCTCCACCAATACTGCTTGCTCTTTATCTATCTCTTGCTGCTGTTCCTGGATGGATTTGTTTAAAGATTCTATCTGCTGAGCAAGTTCCACAGTTACAGAGTCATACTCAGCCTGAACCAGATTGTCGATGCTGCCTCGGGATAGTTGCAAATATTCGTTAATGGGTTGTTCTAAACTATTAACTATTTGCTCTAGCGCATCAACTCTTTCAGCGTTATTAAAATTTCTAATCGGCGCTATAGTAAGCTGGAAGGATGTCTTCAGAGCATCAAAGCCTAGTTTCTTCTCCAGTACCATGGATATCAATTTTTTAAAGTGCAGTAGAATATGCTAGTATATTGTTCAACTAGCGTAGCAAATATCGAATGTACGCTAGGAGTGGCCGCAATATCGATAAATCTCCTATCCGGAAGGACTGCAGAGGATGTCGCCACAGTCGTTGCTTCAACAGATGGCATGACAAAAGAAGGCACACCAAAATAGTTGAAATTGCTGGCATGCTCGACGAATGGGGCACAATCGAGATGGTGGGTTCATCCTCCTCGGATGTTATTTGAACTGCTACTAGCGGGACGACACCCGAGAATGTTGCGGATGAAAGATCAGTAATTTTGGGGTATGATTCTTTGACGATAGGCACCACCATTTCATTAGCTGGATCCGCAACAAAGTCAGAAGTTGTGTGAACTCCGCCCTCCCCCGAAAAGTCTTCGCCTGAAGAGAAGATAAGAGAAAGTTAATATCAATTTGATGTTAATTTTTCTGAAAAAAGCATAAAGATAATATTTACCCATGGCCGATGGTATGTATGTTGCGTCTACAGCTTGTATAGCTAAATCATTTCTTAATGATGCTAAACAAGCTATCATACCTGGAGAAGATGGTGCACCAACTGACGTTTGAGGGTAGTCATCCCAATCGTCACCCAGATCCACTCGAGGTTCATCGGGTAGAATCTCGCTTGAGATACTTACAGACGAAGGAGGGGCTAGGCCCATTAGGGTATATCAATTCTTATTATGCTCGGTCTCGAAGGCAATCTCGAAGCACTACCAGTAGCGGTGGTAGCGGCAGCAATCGCGAACAAAGAATCTCCAGCACTGTCAGCTGGAAATATGGAGGTCACTTCTCTAAAAGGCGAATGACCTCTGATCAAAGAATCATCCTCAACAGAGGAAATAATAGGCTCACTCCTAGAGGCCCCCTTGGTGGAAGTCCTTTTAGGACCTCTGACAGTCTGCTTCTTCTTGCGGGAGGAAGGCTCTTTCAGAGTGGAAGCCTTTCGCTTATTGGAGATAACGAGAGGCTCTGCTGGCGGAGCTATTACGCCTCTCGGTATTATCAAAAAGAAATCATCTGTACCGGTAGTGTCTTCACCTTCATCAGAGGAGACGGATGTGATCTCCTCTCTTCCAGTGGACTTATGGGAGGGCATCCTGAAACTTCCATACACATCAAAATCACGATAGAAGGTATTGATGGACGCATAAAACTGCGCATACGAGTGAAGAATGTGCAACTCCGTGGAGAGAGAAGTCGCGGGCACAGCAAAGATTGCACCAGTACAACCCATGATAAAATACCGCCATCCTCTGGCTCCGTCGATAAGTCCATCTTTGAACTTGAAGATGGTGATAGGATTCCCCATGTGCAACTGGTGGTACCCAAATTGCCTGGCTAACCGGCTAGGCAGATAAGGCTCCAGGTAGCAGTGGTCCTCACTTCTATACAACAGGTGGGAAGGTCTAATGCAGACCAACTAGTAAAAGGCTTCAGGAGAAAGAATAGTCTTCCCCTGGCCCATATCCTGAAGTTTAGTCCCCTGTTGATTGATATGTACGGGGGGGACGGTACAGAAGAGCTTCCAACCATTGACAAAATTTAATGCTCGCCGACAATCTATGACGCTAGTCACATTCTAAAGGGAATTCTTCTAATTCAACAAGAAGTTATTCCCGAACCGCTGGCAGATCTGGGAGACATTACTCTGGTGTTGTGAAGGATTAACCATCCCATCAGATATAGGAATGGTAATTCCACTCTGGGATATCCTTCACGCTGTGTATCATCTGCAAGCAGCACATCAGTAATAGCCCTCAGGCCAGCTTGTATTCTGCATACCATGGTAGGGAGCAGGCCCAATCTTGCCCCGAATACCAAACGTACTGCGGGCCATAAGGTGTTGCAATGAATGCGATCTGCAGATACGATGCCAGGCACTACCCATCGGTGTAGCCAGACAGAGAGAAAGCCAGCCAATTAAGCTTTTTTTGACAGAGGCTTGCGACAATGCCTCATATAACTGAAGGCTTTAGTGCCTGCAGGATAACCCCCTATATCCTCATCGAGAACGTAATCTGAAGCCCCTGCGTCTACAATGAGATCATCGACTGTGTTGGCACTAAGCATACTCAGCAGGTTCAAAGGCTTATCTCTACTATCTACAACCTTGTCCTGCTTGGCATTTCTGGCCTGATGGAAGAAGAGGTAGGATACCCATTTGTTGATATGGGCCAAATCAGAGGGCTCTTTGTAGAAGGTGGTGCAGGCAAGATAGTGGCTCATCAGCTCTTGGTACACCACCACTGCCCGAGGGTTTGTATCTCTCAGCTCCCTGTTTGTGGGAACGTACTCTTCATAAGGAGTGTCTCCCATTGGCAGCTTTGAGATATCTGCCATCTCATGAAGGGCTAAGCCCAACTCACCTAGCAGAGTGGCGAAAGTCTCAGTGAGCGAATTATATCGCTCCATCAAAGCTAAGAACAAGTTGGGGTTGACAGGTAGCCCAACACTAGTGGCACTCACAGCCGCAAATAAGCCAATACTCTCCAGCTCCATCTGAAAGTGCTTCAGGGTCCAGGCAGTTAAACTGGCCCATCGGAGATTCTGGGGGCTAAGCCATCTACTGGTGCGAGGGTTAACCTTAGGGTACACTTCTTCCTGCCCCCATAAAGTTATTGCAGAAAGTCATTATTTGAATCGGCTGGATCAGTGAAGTGTCTTCACTCGGGACGCTGCCCGGCAATAATCCTTTGAAAGGCATAACAGGGCCTGAAGGACTGCTCACAAAGGCTCATCGGTTCAATCCTTTTTTGTATGAGATCTTTCCTGGCCGCCCATGAAGATCTGGAGTCAGAGTCCATACCATCTTTCTGGGATGTGTGGCATGGAAGAATGCCGAGATAGGGTAATCTTTGGGTATCCTTGGCAGATACATGACCGTACCCTCAGCAAAAAATATCCAATTTTCCTTCTTGGGCTTAGTCTGGGATTGTTTATCGATAACATCCCCGAATAAGAAACCTAGTTTCTTATATCCAGTCCCATCTATGTATGTCAGGGGCTCCCCACTGATCATACTCAGCAGCATTCGTTCTCCTTGGGACGAGATCAGAGTTTCTCTTTCTTGAGGATACTTGGTTCCAGAGATGGGGAATGTCACATGGGACAAGTCCTCCAGATAGTTGGAATTCAGTATCCCATGAGCAGAGCCCATCACTTCAGCCAAAGGAGGGATCTGTAGGTCCACTGCAAAAAGCAAGAAAATAAGTCAGTTTTATGCTAGACGCTACACTCTTGCAGTATAAGCTAAAACCTAACAGCCTGAGCTTTTACGCCAAACTGCAAAAAACTTGAGTCTTACGCTGGAACCTATTTCCAGTGCGTAAAACGTAAGACTGGTAGTATACGCCAAAATCTAACAGTCTGAGCCTTTACGCCAGACTGCCAAAATTTGAGTTTTTTTGCTGGAATTTACATCTAGCGCGTAAAACTCAAAGTTTCTAGTATACACCAAATTTTGACAGTCTGAGTTTTTACACCAAACTGCAAAAATATGAAGTTTTTACGCTGACACATTAGAAATATGGGCGTATTATTGCGTATACACGTACAACGTGTGCGAAAGGTTCTCTATTCCTCTCAAAGTCTTTACCTGTGATGCCCGGAGTGCAGCTCGACGGTGGAGCACTTCGTTCAGATCGGGGCTCGCTCAGCCTAATGGGGGTTGCTCGTGCTTGAGCAGAGGGGCGAGATAAGGAAGCGACTTTCTTTCTCTTAGATACGGAGGCCTGTTTTGGTGCCATGGCAAAACTCAGAGTTCTCAGAAAAGAGACGAAGACGAAGAGTTCTCAGAAAGAAAGGGTTTTGTAAAAACAGATGAAGGATTTTTCTCTCAAGACCTTGGGCTATTTATAGAGTTCATATAACTCTTCGAATCCCTAACCAAATCTGATTTTTAATAGTCGATTATGATTTGGGACCACATCAGCCTATCATTTGAAAAGGAAGACGGACAGTCTTACTCCGTAACAGATCCATATTTTATGCACAGAGCAAGGATCCACGGTTTTACATTCAAAAGCTACAGATCTATGATTTTACGCTCAGAAATTTTTACACTCAGAAGCTACAAATCTACTGTTTTACGTTCAGAAGCTATAGATCTATGATTTTACGCTCAGAAGCTACAAATCTACGATTTTACTCTCAGAAGCTATAAATCTACGGTTTTACGCTCAGAAGTTTTTACGCTCAGAAGCTACAGATCTACGATTTTACGCTCAGAAGCTACAGATGCCATGGGTCTATGACTTTTCGCATATTCTAAAATTACTCAGGACAGGATACGCGTATATCTTGATAGTTTGGGTCTTATACTCGAGAAGGCCAATTTTAAGGGTTTACGCAGAAAATACTCCTTTTTGGCTATAAAACATTCCAAGTGCCTGAAACACACAGATGTCAGTGTTGAAGATGACTCTACTTCTCGGGCCATCGAAAGTTCATTCGAAGTCTAGCCAGAATCCTTTACTTCTAAGTTCAAGTATGGCTTGTTCGACGGACACTTCTTGCCCTGTTTCGAGGAACTTTCGGAAAGCCATTCTTGAAGATGATGTTCTGAACAGAAATTCTTCGTATCAGAGAAGTGACAATTCAGAATTCTATACGACTCCTCGTCCAAAAATAGCATGGCAGTTGGATCTTCAAGACAACTTAATGCTAAAAAGCCTTTTACGCATCTTCCGTTACGCATAAAAGTCGGGACGTGACCGGATAAGCATTTATCAGAGTCAGCGTAAAAAAAATTACTCAGACGTGTCAAAACTGTGTCGAAACTGCACATTATCAAACTTCCTCACAGCAAATATGGCAAATCAGCAATGCGTAAAAGAAGACAAGTTTATTAATCATGATTACATATGATGGAAATTCATTTCTACAAAGGATTTTTCATTAATCATGATTACATATGATGGAAATCCAATTCTACAAAGGATTTTTCATTAAAATTCAAGATCACGATGGGAATCTATTGTGCCAGGTTCTCATTTGATGGAGATCTTTTTCTTCTTCTATGGCACTTCATCGGCTTATTCGGTCGATGAACAATAAAATTGATAATGGCGGAAGAATACAGAACTGAGCCTGTTTAAATTATTCAAGCCCACCCTCCATATGCCACGGTAGCTATGCTCATATTTGTGTTAGGGATTTAGACCCAACACAATATTGGAAGACAGGGCCAAGCTGCCCACCTGCGTCCAGCTTCATAGTAGGGGAAAACACAGCTAGCATGTTGTGTGGTCCGATGAGACCCTTCCTCTCTCCTGGACGAATCACCATATAAAATTGCTGATTATCCCGAGCAAAGGAAGCTATGATATCCTCCTATGATCCATCGTTGCAGAGGCTACTTGCTCGAAGATGCCTCTTTCTACGGCTTCTTACATGCTGGAAGAGCATAATCTTCTTCTTTCTTAGGTCAGCCCGATGAATCTCGGCAACCATCTTTTTGGTGAAGGAAGTATGGAAAAATAGGTTCACTCGCTTGCCTTTATATAGGAAGAAGAGAACATACCAAATCTCAAACTTCCTAAATATCTCCGAAAAATTAGCCTCGCAGAACGAGTCAAATTTGACCATTTCATGCTTCATTCAAAGTATTTTAAATTACGAGAAATTTGAAAACTTTAAAGGGGGTCTTGTAGAAGCATAAAAAATACACTGGGGAATTATACGCGTAAAACCCCCAACATGCATGAAGTATGCATAAAATAGAGCTTCAGCGCTATGTGGCATAAAATATGGCTTCAGAACAGCCCCGCGTAAAATAGCGCTTCAAGACTTTCTTGGCGTAAAAGGTTGCTACACCTTCCCCCAGCATAAAATATATTTGCTTTTAATGCGGCATAAAATTGTACAATAAACTCTTCGTATTCCTCGAATGAACCTATCAGACAAAACAGTGAACCTGACTCCTGACATAGAGTACTACACGACGATCGAGAGGATGGCTGTAATAATAATTTTGCACAGAGGCCCAGGCTATCGTTTAGTGACATATCCTTGATACAAGTCATTTTTTACGCATTCAAGGAATACGCTGCCTATTTTACACAGGCAGAAATGAGTCTTTACGCTCAACATGAGACAAAATCAGACGCCACGTCAAAAGTTGTCTCTCGTACAAAGCTCGAGGCATATCTCTGCAGTTAATGCACGAGATTTTGTTCTATTTTCAATGACTGGGAGAGCTAAAATTAGGGCTAATATGCTCACATCACCATCCTTACATGTTACGCCAACCAGGCTATTTTTAACTATAGGAGTACACCGTATGCTATCTCCTCGAAATACGCCAACTCAGGCTATTTTTACAAAGGTACGTGATAAGGCTATTTAGCCCAAAATATGCTCAAGACTTCAGTCAGGAAGGATAATTGGCTAGTTTATGCTGGTTACCTATTTATGCAGCATCAAGCTTTACGCAGCTATTTGGCTTTTACGCCAACAAGACAGCTATCTGGTCTTTACGCCAACAAGACAGCTATTTGGCTTTTACGCCAACAAGACAGCTATTTGGCTTTTACGCCAACAAGATAGCTATTTGGCTTTTATGCCAACAAGACAGTTATTTGGCTTTTATGCCAACCATCTTTACGCAAGGAGCAGTTACCTATGTGGCTTGTATGCCGTGATCTTCGATGAGCGATTATATGTGTTACCTCATAATGGGACACGCGTCACATGTGGATTCAAGAGATCATTCAGACGTGGGTAGCAGTTATTATAACCGCCGCATAAAGAGTGCAACTCTCTTCACAGTTTGGCTTCTACGCCGACTGGACAGTTACTGTGACTGAGCTCTATAAATAGAGACCTCCAGTCACAGGAGCAAAAAAAAGAGAGGACAATCGGAAGGAAACAATCAAGAGGTCAGAATCAGGGGAGATCAGAGATCAAGAGATTAGAGAGAGAGAGAGAGAGCACAGACAGAGAGTAGTGATTGGCGACTTTGGCAACGAGAATCCAATCCCTCCTGCAGTATTTGAAGCTTCTTCTTCTTCTACAGCACTTCTTCGTCATCGTGTGATCCAAGGGACAAAGTGATCGACCGCAGATCAGACTATTTTAGCAAATTTTCCCCAGAATCATTTTCTGTACTTAACATCCTCGTATAGGATTAATTGTACTTCTTTTTTTCTTGTTTATAAACAAAGAAAGGGTTTCGTATAAACCTACTTTTAATTTCTTTTGTTTATCTTCAAACACCCATGCGTCCCAGACTCCATACGTTTTATGCGTCTCTGGCATCATGCGTCCCAGACTCTATGTGTACTATGCGTCTCTGACCCCATGCGTCCCAGATTCTATGTGTCACATGCGTCTCTGGCCACATGTATTTCAGACTCCATGAAGATCAAATCTTGTTGTTACAACAAGAGTGATTCTCTCCAACCAAGTGCGGACCACGTGTCAACCTGACCAAGTCACGCCCACAAAGGAGGAGAACCACCCAGATCTTCAGCAATAGAAAATCTCAACAAGCGCCCGAGTGGCAGCTTGGCCTGCTCACGGTTACTGCTGTACCATGTTAAGAAGGCACATGTGACACCCTCTAACATCCATGTGGCCCAACATATACATGCCCAATGATGACTATATATACCCGGGTGGAATGTCCAAACATAGGGACGGACATAGGGGTGGACGACACAAAGAGAGGGCATAAAAAGACGAGCAAAGAGAGAACATAAGAGAGCTTCTTCACCCTACATCGGATCATCAACGAAGCAAATGAGTCGCTGCACTTCTAAACCTACATCGTCATACCCCATACCAAAATATTGTACTTAGATAATTCTGTTTAGGATTCTTTGTACTCTTTTTCGTTCTTTAAATACAAAGTTTACAAGAACTCGTTTAATGGTGAACATTAACCATTGATATGGTCCGATTAGAAGCGATTGGTTCGGACTAGTTCTTTTTGAATAAGGATTAGTTTAAAAAAATAGAATGAGAGACCAGGGAGAGAGAGAGAGAGGTGGGAGAGACAGAGGGTAGAGGAGAGGAGAGGAGAGAGTTACACACAGAGAGAGAGGGGAGGGCGAGTGAGAGAGAGAGAGGGCGAGGAGAGAGAGAGAGAGAGAGAGAGAGAGGTGAGAGAGAGAGAGTAAAACAAATTAAAATATAGAAAACGTCCATTGGAAGTACGTTTTTCATGGAGAAAACGCCCTTCCAATGGGCGTTTTCTATATATATATATATATATATATATATATATATATATATATATATATATATATATATATATATATTTACTCTCTCTCTCTCTCTCTCTCTCTCCCTTCACTCTCTTTCCTATCTCTCTCTCACTCACCCTCCTCTCACTCTCCTCCCTCTCTCTCTCACTCCCCCTCCTCTCAATCTCCTCCCTCTCTTTCTTTCACTCTCTCCTCTCCTCTACCCCCCCCCCCTCTCTCTCTCTCTCTCTCTGGTCTTTCATTCTATTTTTTATTTTTTTTTAAACTAATCATTATTTAAAAAGAACTAGTCCTTTAAAGTATGACAAAATTAACTAAACCAAACCAAACTATTAGTTTTTTTTTACTCGTTAACATCGAAATACCGAAAGAAAACCCAAAATTCAAATTAATGAGATTAAAATTCGGAGGTCAAAATATTATTTTTTTTACGATTATAAAATTTTGAGACGTCCGTCAAACGGTAAAACCATTTATCCCATAATACTTTTTGATACGATCGTTTTGGTACAAGTTGTACCTTGTTTCGATGGTAGACGGTAGATGACATTTCTAATGATTTTATTTTTTTAATTTATTTAAAAAAATTATTACTACAACAAATTTTTGTAAAAATAACTATATCAAAATAAAACTAAACCCATTGAAAGATAGGGAGGAACGAAAGGAGAGTGAGAGAGAGAGAGAGGAGAGAGAGAGAGAGAGAGAGAGAGAGAGAGGAAAGAGAATGAAGTGAGAGAGAGAGAGAGGAGAGTAAAAATATATATATATTAAAATATAGAAAATTGACGGAGAATGAGAGAGAGGGTAACGGAGTTAAATGTAAAGTTTAAAAATGCCGATCCGAAGGGCGTTTTATATTTTTTTAATTTTTTAATATAAAATGTCCTTTGGATAGGCGTTCTGATGCTTTCTTCGTAAATTTCAAAACTTTGATGCTTTTCTTGAAATTTAGTAAAATTTTGATGCTCTGGGTGAAAATATTCGTTTATTTTATTTGTAATATTATTGAATCACGAGAACCTTTCAAAAGGCTAGTTATTTCTTTTTTAGTCCCCAAATTTGTAATATTAAGAAATTATTACCGCCTATAATTTGTAGTTATTTTTTTGTTAGTCCCAAAATTTATTTGTCTTTCAATCTTTCTCAATTTTTATATTTTTTCTTGTTATATATAGAATAGTTTTCTTATTTCAACTATTATTTTTCTGAAATACATAGAATAATTTTCTTATTTCATTTTGTAGTACTGAAAAAAGATGTCTACTCATTTGGAAGATGTAGAAGAGCTAGAAGATTGGATGCCAGCTTTAAATGAAACCTTCATTCCGCGTATGATGCGCAGGTTTGAAGAACATATGTCGAAGATTTCAACTCAACTTTTTTTGATCAATTCTAAGCTTAGTTCAATCAAACTTGAACAAATCAATATATCTCGACATCTAAAAAATAAAAGAATCTTCCGCTATCAAGAAGGCATCTTCAGCTGGAGGAATTAATATTGAGGAGGGGGTTGACAATGAATCTTCTAATGAGGATGAGAAACTGAAGGAAGTTGGAGAAAAAATCCAGCAATTTTTGCAATCAACCCCTTTAGAAGAACCTGACCTTAGCAGTTCTACGAAAAGTATGGAAGATAATTTAGTACCGGTCACCGTTTTGAAAAGTCAAACAAAAAGTTCAACCTCAAAGCCTATCCAGTTGACAGTTTTTACAATTATATTTTTGTGGATGATAAATCTGACGAATAAGTAATATGAGTTTTTATTTCATTTCAACAGTTTATTTATTTTGTTTTTACTAATCTATCAGTTTCTTTTTTTTAGAGAAATAATATCATCTTGAAACAAGCTTTATGTGACTCGGGCTGAGATGAAGTCCATTTCTCCGGGAAGGAGAATTAAAGATGTGGTATGTAGATAGTATATTTTTTTTCTTAGATGCCATCAATGTTTACTTCGATGCCATCGTTGCTTTTTTAATGAGATACTCAGATTGTTAGCACAGTCTTGATGCCATCAATGTTTACTACAGTAGAATTATTATTTTTTAATAAGAAATACTCATATTGTCATCATGGTCTCTACTCTTCTCACCGCGGAGAAATAGAGAAGAACTGACAATAAAGCTAATGTATGGTATTTACCAGTAAAGATATCGCTGAGTGAGCATTTTATTCTTTAATGATTATACATTAACAATTTTTTCTCGTTTGTTTGTCGTTCGTAATGTATTATTTTATGTGTATGTAGAGAGCAACATTATCTCCATCTAATAAACCTCTTCATAAAATATGAAAGAAGTGCAAATATTGTTGGTGTTTTTGCCTTTGGACTATAAAAGGTAGTCCCACATTGGCTATACCACCAAGTGGGTATCCCACATTGGCTACACTACCAAGTGGGTATCTCAATATAATGCTTTACTTGTGTTGAGGTATGCATATGAGGTGTGGTGAGGCACATGGGTGCCATGTGGGGGTATTTTATTAGGATGAAGAAGGATTAACTCCTTAATGAAAGCATTTATGCTTTTTGTTATTCTCTTAGAATTTATACCAGAGGAGCTAAGCCCGACTCTGACTCGGACTCGGACTCGGGCTCAAGGGCGCAAAGTGGCACTTTATTGGTGCACTTTACACTTTGTACGTCAGCATCGGCGTATGGCGCTTGTGCGCATTTGATGATGCGCTCGGTTATGCGCGAGTTTCATACGTCGGCTGCATGATGCACTACGTCAGCATAGACGCATGGTGCTTGTGCGAATTTGATGATGCACTCGGTTATGCGTGAATTGCATGCACCGGCCGCATGAGACGGACGCCTGAGATGGACGCATGAGCCGGTCGCATGAGCTGGACGCATGAGCGGGATGCATGGGCTGCCGCATGCGCTACGGTATGAGCGGCCGCATGAGCGGTTGCTTGCTGGGCCGCATGAGCGGTTGCATGCGAGTTCGCTGCTATCGGATAGATTTAATCAGTTATGGAAAGATTAAGTCATTACTTTAAATCTGATACATGTGGGATTTGAATTTAATTTATTCCAATCATGTAGGATTTAAATTTATTCATGTGGGATTTAAATTTAATTCAAATTGATCATATAGGATTTAAATTTAATTCATTCCAATCTTGTAGGATATGAATTAAATTTATTCTAATCTTTTTGTAACTAATGGATGGCCAGTCTCCTCTATAAATACTCTCTTCGTGCCTACATTGAGGACTTACTTTGAAATAGAGGAGACGAAGAGAGTTGCTGCATCCACCATTGTAGTCCAAAAATTTCGTACGAGTTCAAGCAAGGAGGTGATAGCGAGTGTTCCAGAAGTTCAACGTGAACTTGCTGGTTCCTGGGAGCAGATCGTGTAGGGCAAATCTTGCTTTGAGCAACGGTGATCACCACAGCAAGCAGAGTTTATTCTTCTTCTTTCTCTTCTCTTCTGCAAGAGTAGCAGTAGCAGTAGATCCGAAGAAGGTTGAGGCCGTAGAGAGTTTGCAAGTTCCTAAGACATTAGCTGAAGTGCATAGTTTTTCGGGATTGGCAGGATACTAAGAAGGTTCGTAGCAAATTTTGCAATAATTTTAGCACCGCTAACTCGATTGACGCACATGGAGGCTAAGTTCGACTGGTCAATAAAGTGTCAGACATTATTTGAAGAATTAAAGAAGAGATTAATTTTATCTCTAATTCTTACGCTACCAGTGGGTTCTGGAGGGTTTACAGTGTATTACGATGCGTCAGGCAAAGGACTTGGGTGTGTATTGATGCAACATGTAAGGGTGATAGCTTATGCATCACGATAACTTCGAGATCACGAGAATAATTATCCGACTCATGATTTGGAGTTGGCGGCAGTAGTATTTGCACTTAAGCTGTGGAGGCACTACTTGTATGGTGATCGGGTGAAAATATTTACGGATCACAAGAGCTTAAAGTATATATTCACTCAAAAGGACTTGAACATGAGGCAGAGGAGGTGTCTAGAATTGATAAAGAACTATGATGTGAAACTTCAGTACCATCCAGGCAAGGCAAATGTGGTAGCAGATGCTCTTAGCTAGAGAGGTAGTACATTTATGTTGACATCGCAGCGGCACATCTTAGAAAATCTTCGAAAAATGGGGATCGAGATAGTACTTTCGCAAGAAGTAGGATTATTGGCTAGTTTACAGGTATAATCTACCATTATAGAGAGGATTAAGGCTGCTCAGGCAAAGGATCCGAAAGTTTGTGTTATGACCCACACCCAAAATTTAGGCATGAGTCGTGGGTACGTCCAGCCTGTACTACAACATCGGCGGTAGAGCGCTGTCTAGGTCTCAATACTACTAACATAACTCATAAAAATAACCTGTCAATGATCTCAACTCCATAAGGAGGATAATGAATATACATATGATCATCAATTCACAAGGTACTCAATCACAATAACTATAAGTAGGTAAATGGAATGATGAGATATGAAAGATATAAAAAGTTCTGACATAAGTCTAGAACACAACTCAAATAACAATAATAAGTTTAGAGTCTAACTGTCTCAACATAAATAAGTCTCAACATAATACACCCATGTCTCATAGTTATAACAATCAAATACATAAATAAACTAGACTAAGTGATGTCTAAACAACTGTGGGTGGTGTCTCCTCTAAGGAGAGTGGCTCCTCTGGAATCTTCGGAATATAATCTCCATCTACTCCTGGACCATAATGGGTAGGGCATAAATCCTCGAGATCATCTGAAAATATTATCCAGTCAGGATTGGAGCGAAGCACAAACACTAATAGCAATTTCAGTTATATTAACAAAAACTATAAAAATAGTGTAAGAAAATACATGATGAAAGAAATACTGGAAAGTAAGAAATACTGGAGAGACATGTGATCAATATATAGAACTAACTAGCAATGAACATATATATGTGAATGCTAGAAATGAATGTACTAAAATAAAAGAATAGAAATTCTAACTAGGTGTTGTAAAATATCAGTGTGCTATGTGATCGGCTTGGGACTAGATCAGATTTGTTATATATGATTGGCTATAATATATATGAGGTCAGGTTAACCGTCTGGTTAGCTATGATGCGAGCAATAGTCAGGCTTATCATATATAATAGGCTATGAGGCATATAAATGGTCAGGCTACACCCTATGTGATATATGGGGTGAGCTATGATGTATGTAAAGTGGGGTATGATCACATAATCTTGCTAATATTTCTCCATCTCTAGCTCGTACGATAGATTTCAATCATGACTCCTCATGACAAGTATCTATGATACTAGCCCGTGTATCCGCTATGTCTGAATCAAGTATACACTACAACTAGAATCATAGTAATGATCAAAATAATAAAAACTGTCAGAGAATGTACTCGTCTGTGGTCCTGAGCAAAGGGTATCTCTTGGTATCCGAGCTGGTGTCACACAGAAATATATGCAAAATATTAATATCATTTGGATGTAATGAGTGGTAAACATGCTAAAATATTCTAAAATATGCTTTCTAGGCCATTTCTAGGTTACACTAGTCAAACTAGGTCCAACTAGACCAATACCTTGATATCAGGTCCATACCTATCCCATAGATTGATTCCAAGTCTAAACTAATGAATGCTAGGTTGTATCTAGGTTCCTAAGTTCATAACTAAACTAGCTAATACTTTGAGTTAGAATAGCTAATATTAACTATCACTATACTAATACCATGTATTATATACACCTATATATATACTTACTTTATAAGCTATATATATATATATATATATATATATATATATATATATATATATATATATATATATATATATATATATATATATATATATATATATATATATATATATATATATAAGGTATCTATAATACTTAGTTAATAACTAATGTGTCACCATCAATCACCCAAATACCTTAGCCTCTGATACGCTTTTAGTAACATTATAATTCAGTCTTACACTGATACATTGTTAGTGATTTGTCCAAGGCTCAGTGTCAATGCATAGTGCTATAATTGATAAAATCCATAAGCACTAAATGTGGACTCACATGACCCCCACTGAATTAACATCATCTCCATACATACCTGAACTGAGCAGATGGACTCCCCTTTGGCTTACCCTGAACTGAACCTTACCTGCAACTGAGGGAACAATTTCCCCCACACTGCACCTGACCTGTACCAAGTCTCCTCTAACCGTCCTTGCTGCTGATGCTCACATTTTATTTGAACATCTGTTGTTGCTTTGGCTGATATTAGGTTCCCTCTATAACCTACCAACACTATACTACCCTCACAACCTGCACTGCACTTAGTATCACAAACCCACACAATTAAGTGTGCGAGTGCCACTCTAATTGTCTGGCATTGGTACTGATACACAGATACACCACATACGCATTCTTACTAGGATTCACATTGCTCACACACTAATGCAAGGGCATGTGCATACCTGCACAACCTATCTTCTAACCACCTGAATTCCAAGATCCCCAACTGATACATGTACTGACCTTACACTGCTGTTTCCCCTTCCTGGCTTGCTGTTACTGCTATTTTTTTGGTCAAAACCCGATCACCCTTTGCTCCAATTTTCTTATTCACAAGCTAGGTTAAAACCCCCAATACCTTACTGACTGTACAGTCCAACCCTAAATGAAGTACATACACACACAGAGAGTATCTCAATGTTACTTACACTGTATATCCACCCTAGAGGATACTCATTTGAGAATCACACTCTATCACCAAAGACCCGAGTTTAATACTCTACTAGTTCACTGATACACACAGGGTACTAGTATTCAAGTTCTTCCCACGACTAATACCCAACACCCCAGTATTACAACTGTCCAGACTTCTACTGCAATCTGTAGTGCTCTTGGCACTTGACACACAGGTTGCTGCCTGTGTGTGCCCGAGCTTCTATTGCTTGAGCATCTAGTGCATACCCTACAAATAACCTAGCACCATACACCTTTCCACCTAAAATGACACAACAATAAAACACCAACTCCAAGCTCACCTTGGCACCCTACTGTTACAGCCATTTCCCCCTTCCTCCATACTGTTGTGCTCACTCTGACCAACAACTTCAAACAATATATATACCTTAGTGTATATATATATATATATATATATATATATATATATATATATATATCCAATAACATCTGAATTAGGCATTATAAATAGGTTATATTTCCTATTAATCATTTCATCAAGCACCTTGAGTGCACCAATGTGATACTCTATGATACACCACCAATCTTTATGCCAAAAATCCCCAATATACAACTAATAACACATCTTCATATCAAATATAATTATATATACGTAATATGATTTAGTTGTTATGAAAAAATAGGGGAAAAATACACCGATAAGCACAAAACCCCAAATTTGCATACAACACCATGAAGAAAATATCATAAAAATCTATAGAGACTCATTATCTTCCCTTATGGCTATTCCTAAACCATGGGTGGGCTCCTAATGGCCAAACAAATGATAAAAACATAATTTAAATGAGAGATTTTAGATTTTTACCTATTGGGAGATGGATTTCCAATGTAAACTTTTTCTTCTCCCAAGCTCCTTGTGACCTAAGCTTCTAGGCTTCTTAGATGAGGGAAATGAGAGGGATTGGGGTTTAAATTTCTGTAATTTGGTGGAGAAAAGAAGATTTTTGAGGAAGAACTAAATCTAGGGCTTCATGAATAAATGAATGCACTTGAGGGAGGCTCCCTCTCTCTATATAGGGCTAGCCACTAAACCTAGGGCTAGCTAATGTACAAAATCCATAATGCCCCCATATGGTTGTCATGAAGAGTTATTTAATAACTGGTATTTAATCCTAAGTGAGGGGTTTAACTAGATTCTAATTAAAATGGATATGGATTAACTAGTGGATTCAATTGTCTAGTCTACCAACCCATATCATTAACAATAATAAGATAATATATTATACATATCATGTAACTATAAATATAATATATATATATAGTATTTCAAATGACAACAATGCTACTACTTTAGAAATGTGGTTGTGACAAGTCTACCCTCCTAAAAAAATTTGTTCTCGAAGTTGAACTAAACTAGCAAAAGAACATAATCAGAACAATAATAACTATACCTCAAGGCTCGAAGAGATACGGTACTACTTGTGCATTTTATCCTCCCTCTCCTAGGTTGACTCACCTGGAGAGTGATGTCTCCATACAACATGAACCAAATGAATAGTCTGGTTCCATAATACCTTCTCCCTGCGATCCAAAATCTCTACGGGCTCCTCAGGATAGCTGAGAGTCGGACCAACCTCGATCTTCGAGTGATCTAGTACGTGACTAGGTCTGTTATGTACCGTCACATCTGCGACACATAAAATATGTCATGTACTCCCTCTAGTACAGACGGCAAGTCTAGTCTGTAGGCCACTGCACCGACCCTTACAGGAATACCGAAAGGTCCGATGTACCGTGGACTAAGCTTTCTGCCTCCACCAAAGCGAATCGTGCCCTATGTCAGAGAAATCTGCAAGAAAACCACATCGTCAACCTATAACAAATACAGCCTTAGCATGCAATCTAAAACAAAGCAATCACAAGCAATTTTAATAAAAACCTATACCTCAAACCTCAAGGGTCTACGGTGGCTGTCGGTACAATGTCGTTGTCTGTCCTGCCACTCGAAGTCTATCTCTAATAAATTTTACCCTCTCCACTGCATCCACGACCATCTCTGGTCCTAACACGGCTCTCTCTCCGATATCATCCCAAGATAATGGTATACGACACCTCCGTCCATATAGAGCCTCGAATGGTGATATCTCAATACTGGCCTGGTATCTGTTGTTGTAAACAAACTCTACCAGGTGTAGATGATCCTCCCAAGAACCTCCGAGATCCAAAACACAAGTACGTAGCATATCCTCGAGAGTCTGAATAGTCCTCTCCGAACGTCTGTCTGTTTGAGGGTGATATGCGGTACTGAACTTGAGCTGAGTACCCAAGATAGCTTACAAATTCCTCCAGAAGTGGGAAGTAAAATGAATATTCTAATCTGAGACAATGCTCACAGAAATCCCATATAATCTGATAATCTGTCGCACATACATCTCTGCTAGCTTTTTCGTCGACGTACCCACTTTGAATGGTAAGAAGTAGGCTGATTTGGTCAACCTGTCCACGATGACTTAAATCGCATCTTTTTCTCATGGAGAACACGGAAGTCCCAAAATAAAATCCATAGTCACATGCTCCTACTTCCACTCTGGGATGGGTAAAAGCTGAAGTAATCTACCTGGCCTATGTATAACCACCTTTACCTGCTCGCACACTAAATACCTCAATACGAAACGTGCTACCTCGCGCTTCATATCATACCACTAAACGTGCTACCTCAGGTATCAATACATCTTGTTGTCACCTAGATGCATCAAGTACCGAGAGTGATGCACCTCCTGCAAAACCTTCTCGTGTAGCTCTTCGCTTGGCATACATATCCTAGTACTGTGCCGCAACGATCCATCATCCGCAATAGTGAAGTCCTCTGATAATCCTGTCCAAACCTGTGCCCGGATACTCCTCAGAGCCTCATCATCATACTACGTAGCTCTGATTCTGTCCATCAGATCAGACTGTATCTATAATTCCCATATCTGAATCTTGATACAAGGAACTAATACCTCAATTCCTAAGCTCTCAAGATCGGCCAACAAGTGTCTGTCTGTCGTCAATTACATAGCCATCGGATACCTGCTCAAGGCATTGGCAACTACGTTGGCCTTCCCTTAGTGGTACTACAATAAAATATTGAAGTCCTTTATCAACTCCAACGATCGGATACATCTTGTTGGCCTTCTAGATCTGTTTTACGTGATTCTGACACTGTGTTACATGGGATGATATTATATGGATCGAGTCAGGAGATGTTATTTATTTGACATATGTATCGGGTACTCCTTAGACATATACTTTATCGTGTGTATCAGATATTCCTTTTGCTCGTATTTATTCATGTGCTTCGTGTACTTATATTATATTCGTGTGCATAATGTATCGTGATTGAATCTATGAATATTAGTTGGGGCGGGGGAGTGAGAGTTGGTTATGTGATCAAACCTTTAGCATATTCGTGTGCATGCCAATTATACGATACACGTATAATTGAGTTACCGTAGTATAGACTTGTGCAACCCAAACCAATCACATAACGAATTTGTGCTCTAAATTACTTAGATAATATTACCAGTTCTCTTATTTATAGTTCTCTTATTTGCAGTTCACACCATCTTGCTTGTATTTACTTTTCTAGTTATCCTTCGTATTTACCTGCTTATTCCAGTTATATATTTCCATTTTCTATTTTCATGTGCATCTTTTATTCATTTCTATTGATGTTATATATCCTCTACTATGTATATGAAACTGCTTTCAGAGTTTTGTACTTCGCTCCAATCCTGACTGGATATATTTTTCCATATGACTATTTAGAGAACTGGTGTCCTACATACTAAGGCCCGCATGACGGAGAGCCAGTTAAGGTAGAACCTTTATCCTAGGATGATCTGATACCAGATGTCGAGGAGGCACACCTAGCTATAGCAGGCCCTTAGCTAGTATCTATTTATTGTCCTGGATATGTTTCCAGCTGAGACGTTGGCATGTTATTTATTTTTGAGATCATTTGCGTTATTGCTATATTCTAGACTTGGATATTGTCAAGACTTGTGATTTCCCTTCTTATTTATGATATCATGCCATTATTTGTCTCTAGTTTGGTGATTGAGTATTGATGCTACATATATCAATCTTGTCCTCTTTATGGAGTTGAGTTACTATTGACAGGTTATATATATATATATATATATATATATATATATATATATATATATATATATATATATATATATATATCATTGTACGAGTTGTTAGATAGTATTGTAGACCTTTACAGCGTTCTACCGTCGATGCTACGACGTAGGCTGGACGTACCCACGACTCATGCCCAATTTTTGGGTGCAGGTCGTGACACAACCGACTACCAGCTACTATAAATGATCGAGGTAGCTATCGAAAGGAATCGAGTTTGGTTTGGTTCGGTACGATGCAGTTGGTTTGACCCATATGTGCATAATTATTTAATAGAATTGATTATTTGGATTTAAATTTGAATTTTAATTTAAATATGAATTTCGCTTTGAATATTAAAATATAATCACAGAAATAATAAAGCTAATTGATTGCAAAAACCTTTTGATAACCTAATATTACATGTGTCCTCTTGTTAGTGGAGTTGCAGAAGACGAAAATGTTATGTTGGAAGTTATTTTTTTTTAAATGATGCATGCTTTTAGGATTACTCAAGCATTTCTTCTGTTTGTATTATTTCTTGTAATTCATTTTTTTGTTGGTTTCTAACACACTCTGTTTTCTTCAATGGCTGTGTCATATAAAAAAATGAGGGTCATATGGAAGAATTAGTTGATGAAGAAAGATTTACTTCAATAGCAGTGTCAAATGGAGAAATTGTGAGTCAGGTGGAAGAATTAAATAATAAAAAAAGATTTGAAGATTTTAACTTAGGAGACGATAAAGAATAATAGAAAGAAAACAATGGAGAAATACATCCTAACGATGACATCAACGCAAACAACGATAAGTTATTTCGCTTCACCTTTTCTAATGGATTTACGAAATATATTATATTACATTGATTTCTCATACTTATTTTGTTTAATTCTATTTTTAGGGACGACGGTGAATCTCCAATGGATTTTGATACAACGATGACGAAAAAAATATTGCAGTCTGCCAACATTAACAAAGACCCAAGGGAGCTCTTAGATGAAGATATTATTGCTTAGAGTTCAACTCTTTTGAAGAAGCAGACTCATTCTACCAGATATATTCAAAAATAGTTGGTTTTAGTGTTAGAAAGAACGAAGGAAAGAAAGACAAATTTGGGATGGTCAAAGTCCGTAGTTGGTGTTGTTCGAATACGAGATTCAGATAGAAGAAATACATTGAAGCTCCTAACAGGGTTTGTGAGACAAGAAGTGAAAGCAGAAGTGGTTGTAAAGCAATTTTTCGTATTGGGTACAACATTTCTACAAAGCTGTGGGTTGTCAAAATTTTTGTGTACATCACAACCATAATCTGGAAAATGATTTTGAAATAGTTTTTTTGAGATCCCATCGTAAGATATCAGCCACAAAATTAGAACAAGCAAAGCTAATGAAACAAGCCGGGATGGCGACTTCGGAGGTATGTAATTTATTTGTCCACCAAAATGATGGCTGGGATAAGGTTGGATAGACGAAAAAAGATTTATACCATACTTTAGCTAATGATAATAGAGGACTAGACGATCTTGATGCTACGACAATACTTACATTTCTTCAAGCTAAGGAGGATATTGACCCAGATTTCTTCTACGCGTACAAGGTTGATGAAGATTCCAGATTGACCCATCTCTTTTGGGCCGACAGTGCAAGTTGATTCAATTATGAATTATTTGGAGATTCACTAGCATTTGATTATACATAAACAACTAGATATCAAATATCGTTGGTGGTTCTAGTGGGTTCAAACAATCATGCAATGACTTGTGTGTTTGGGTTTGCATTGATCCATAATGAGTCTGCAGAGACATATTCTTGGGTTTTACAAAAATTCCAAGAGTGTATGAAAGAAAAATTACCAGAGATAATTCTCACGGATGGTTACAGATCCATGAATAAAGCAATTAAGGATTTAATGCCCAGCGTAGTTTATCGAACGTGCTCATGGTACATCCTAAATAATTCAACCAAACATGTACACCGAGAAGGTTTTGCAGGAGAATTGTATAATCTAATTAAAAGGTACATCTCACACTTGGTACTTTACTTTGAAGTATGTTGTTGTTATAATTTTAAAACTTTTGTTCTTGTCCATATTTTTTAAACATGTACTATTCAGTCAAAGATTTTGAAAACCGTTCGAAGCATATGCTAAGGGATTATAATGTAGAGAACAATAATGGACCAATGCATTGTACAGTACGAGGCATCAATGGGCGGACACATTCCTACATGGAAATTATTTTGGTGTTTCTACTGCAAATATATGTGAATCAAAGAACACATTTCTGAAAAGATTTTTGAATGAGAAGCTGCCACCATGGAGGGCCCTTCAACATTGTGACCAGGGTTTGGCGCCCTTACGTTACGGCGAGATGAGTAAGCATGTCATTGATAAACTCTTAATACCAGTTGTGAAACAAACTAGCATGGCCATAATAGAAGATCAATTTGCAGCAATTTACACAAAAAAAGTATTTATAGATGTAAGGAATAAAATCACACGTTCTGATAAATATAGTGTTGTCCAGCATCACATGATAATAGATGCAAACGTTTGCACTATCAAAAATTATTTGTCAAAAAACTATCAAAATTGGATGGTTACATTTTCTCGTATCGACAACAACATAACTTGTGACTACTTGTGGATAGAGACCAAGGGAATTCCGTGTAGGCATATTTTTCAGCAACGAAGAGATTGCATTTGTTAGATATTCCAAAGAACTTGGTAAACTCGTTGGTTGAAGGATTTTAAAAAGAGTTATCTCTCCAAACCTGGCGTAGAAAGGAGATTCATCAACCCAGACATGATTGAGAGCATAAGGTATGGTGGTTTTAATGAACAAGTTAATCTGTTTACGTATTATTGTAAAAATTTAAGAAAAAATTAAGAGAAAGGAACATAGTTGATGTCAGATGTGCTGATTGAATTACAAAAAAATGGTGACAGATATTGGCGAAGAAGAAAAAATGGTAGCTGATGTAGTTTGTGGAGTGCATGAAGCTTTTAAAGAGACACACTCAGTACCAACAAAAGGAAGGCCTTCTCAAGAAAAATCAAGCTAGAATAAAGAAAGTCGGACTATCCCCAAGCCTAGATTTTGTAGAGTTTGCAAAATATTGGGTCACAATTTTTGTAATTGCAAAGTACGGAAGCGTGCTAACGAGAAAGAGCCAATGGAATCAAATAAACTAAGCGATACGTCGTTGATTTAAATATCGTTATGTACTATTTTTTTCTTTTTTCATTTACCCAACTATTATTATTTGTTTTCCATAAAATTGTTCCAAATACAGCAGAAAACTTCTTCATGACAAAAAGAAATATTATATGGCAGCAAGATTCTGAAATAATCTTGGAGAACAACTTCCATATTATGACACAATTTAATACCAGAAATCCTATAGGAACTCACGAGATCTTAATTTTTTGAAATGTCAAGATACATTTCTTTCTTGGTAATCCCAACAGAAGGCATATCGGTGGGGCCATAGGACCACGGGAGCCAAGAGGCAGTACTCCTTCCCAAGTAATCGAAACCAACAGCAATTCCAAATTTAATATTTCTATTCTAACAATATTTTCCTTCAAGGTTGGCGGGTAATTCAGACGAGAAATTTAATACATGGCAAAAATTTTAATATATACTTACATACTAAAAGTTTTTTGGCTTTTTATATTGTGTATCAAAATTGTAGCAGAGATTCACCAAATGGTTCAAAGAAGATGGTGAATATGAGTTATAGGAAATTTCATCATCTTCATCCAAAATTTCGTCGGTAAATCATCACATCTGCCACTGTGGTGTATTTTATCGAAAACGAATCGCTTCGACGACTTACAATTTCGGTAGAGAGTTCTATGGTTGTGGAAATTACGAGGCAAGGTTTCATTTTGATTGAAAGAAGTGCTTAAGCAAATTAAAATTATGGACAGGGAATAAAAAAGTTGAAGAAGAAAAATAAAAAGCTAATGATGGAAATTCAAAAGCTAAATTATTTGAAGAATAATCTGTTGTTATGTTTATGTTTTTTGGTAATTTTCTTCTATGTATTATGGAAATAGTTTATGACTAATTTTAAATGATGACTATTATGATAAAAAAAAAAAAATTCCAAATTTGGAATGTTTTGATCCCATCAAGATCTGTCCGACTGCAGCGTAAGCCTTTAATATGGCAAGCAAGACGTTTTCGATTACATCAAAATCTTTATAGAAATTGGATATAATTTTCATCGCACATTTTAAGAACATCTTAAATCCATAAAAATTTATTCATAACCATTTGTTACAAAAAAATGAACATATTCCATTTGATAAAAGAAATAAATAATTTATCATCTTCCATCTTCACTCATCAGAGTGGACTTCTTTCGACCTTTGCTGCTTAATTATATTATTGTACAATTTGGATTCTTCTGTATTGTGCTTTGAAGATGTAATCCATACAATAACTTTGCTCCTTTCAAATTCTGAATCAAACTGCATATAACAAATATAACATCAAAAATATTGCTCTAAAAAAGTGTAACTATTTGACGACATATTTTTCGACTTACATAGAAATAACGGGAGTCCAACCTACATCTGTCTTTCATGAATAAAATTACAAAAATACCACAATCATATGAATTGTCTTGGCGGGGAACAGAAGGACAACGAATTATAGAGAAAGTAGAAAAGTTGAACCTAGCATCTCTCAACTTCCAAATCTCTTTATCGATAAAGAGATCCAAATTTGAAAGCTACAATTACCAGAATATAATATGTATTAGTATACCACGAATCTAGTATGCAATTCATAAAAAATTATGAATATTAGCTTACTATTTATTTTATGACTACTTTGTTATAAATTGGCTCATCTGTAGATGCAAGGGAGTCCAAAATTTCAACAGCCTTTGTTTTAACCATAACTCTTGCAAGAGTATAGTGGTCAGACACAAGGATAGGTATGTATATCTGAATCAGGATTAATTATTATAACAAATTAATCAATTTTCAGTAAATTTGAATTAAAATTTAAATAAAAATAAATTAATACCTCATTACAAATGCTTAAAGATCCTATATAATCCTCAAAATATTTGTTAGTCCCGAGGCTCAATCAAAGATGGTAGAACCAGAAGTTAAAATCGAGATCATAAGTTCACACAAGAGTTCCCTTCCTAATATCTCTCGATCCAACAAGAAATAATATATATAGGATCTGATTATAATTTGAAACAAGATAACAAAAGAATCAGAGAAAACTATTTTTTTATTCTTCCTTGCAATCACAGTTGCAAACGGACAGAACAAAGTTTACAACTTGCATAAAAGAAGAGGAAGAAGAAGAATAAACACTGTTTGCTGGGGTGATAAAGATCACCATTTTTCAAAGAAAAATTTGTCCCACACAATCTGCTTCCAAGAACCAGTAAGTTCACGTATAACTTCTGGAACGCTCGCTGTCATCTCCTTGCTTGGAATCGCACGAATTTCCTGGACTGCAATGGCAGCTGCAGAAAATCTTTTCGTCTCCTCTATTTTGAAGTAAGTCCTCAATGTAGGCACGAAGAGAGTATTTATAAAGGATCATGGCCGCCTATTAGTTATAAAAAGATTAAAATAAATTTAATTCATATCCCACAAGATTGGAATAAATTTAATTTAAATTCCATATGATCGATTTAAATTAAATTCAAATCCTACATGAATAAATTTAAATCCTACATGATTGGAATAAATATAATTCAAATCTCACATGTATCGGATTTAAAGTAATGAGTCAATCTTTCCATAACTGATTAAATCTATCAGATAGCAGCGGACCCGCATACAAGCACTCATGTGGCCCCGCAAGCAACCGCTCATGCCATAGCGCATGCGTCCGCGCAAGTAGCAGCGCATGCGGCCGCTCATGCATCTCGCTCATACGACCGTCTCATGCGGCCTGCTTATGCTTCCAGCTCATGCGGCCCTCTCATACGTCCAGCTCATGTGGCTCGCTCATGCATCCCACTCATGCTTCAAGCTCATGCGTCCAGCTCATACGGCTGATGCATGCAACGGTGCATATAACTCGCGCATAACCGAGCACATCATCAAATGCACACAAGCGCCATGTACAGATTCTGACGTACTAAGTGCAAAGTGAGCCAACAAAGTACCATTTTGCGCCCTTAAGCCCGAGTCCGAGTCCGAGTCTGAGTCCCTAAGCTCCTTTCGGGCTTAGCTACTATGGAATAAATTCCATGACAATGACAAAAAGCATAAATACTTTTATTAAGGAGTTAATCCTTCTTTATCCTAATAAAACACCTCCATATGGCACCAATGTGCCTCACCATACCCTATGTGCACACCTCAACACAAGCAAAGCATTATATTGAGATGCCAACTTGGTGGTGTAGCCAATGTGGGACTATTTTTTATAGTCCAAAGGCAAAAATACCAATAAACCTCCACATATCTTAATATATGGATTGAGCATTCCTTACAGTGACTACCCATCATGCATTAGGATAGATGTCGCTTTGACTTGAATCTTTCTGCATGGGTCAAAATAATAGTATGATACAAGAATGGACTAAGCCTTGAATTCTGCATCATAGTTGTAATTCTTTCCACTCACACAATGACATTAACTATGCTTCCAGTTGCATATTGAAGGCCCTGTGCACGTCTGGTTTTGGTGTATATATTTTGGTTGTCTACAAGTTTTCCCTCAAGAGATGGTATGTATCTCTTTTCATACACTATCAATGAGTTCTTAAAGAGTCCTTGGCATGAAGTATTATGCTTTCTTGCGGTGCTACGCCGCTATAACATGGCCTTCTGCCAAGGTTTACTCCCTCATGTGGTATCATCTACTGTAGCATGAGGTTTACTCCCTCTTTGTAGTGCCAAACTACCCAGCACGAAGCCTTGTGCTTCCTTGCGATATTACGCCGCTGTGACATAGCTTTTTGCCGAGGATTTATATCTTTTACCTCTGTGGTATGACACCACTGTGACATAAGGTCATTGTCACGCCCCAGTACCGAAGTACGGAGACAGATATGGACAGCTCTCCCGTACAAGATATAGAACGTCGTACGATGGTCACGGCTATAACTTGTAAACCCCCTCACCCAAAATTAGGCCTACTTGGCTTAGATAGTGAGACTAGGGATAGTTTCAATCCAATTAGAAATAGAACATTTTATTTTAGACGTTTTTACAATATTTATATCACCTAGTACACCTTACCGTTGCTTCGATAATTGGAGCACTACACTAGCCATTGTCTTCCTACAAATTTTATACCCTTGTCCTAGACATGCCAGTATTCTATTATAATATTTGTGTAACTTATAATTATGCTCTCTTGTGCTACATTTTAGTCGTACGATATTCATCGCGGACGTTTATATTTAATTCTAAATAAATTTAACTTTGTATCCTTGTGCGTTCTAATCAAAATTGGAGACACAATCTTGACCCGTTTTGTGCAACCCAATTTATGCCCATACGTCTATGACACTTGTATCCCACCTAATTTTAGCCCCATGAACTTCTAATTAATTCAAGAACACTATTTGCATTAATTTTAATTAATTTAATCCAATTTTTATCTTTGTGCAATTTTCTAATTGTTGGACACTTTTATGCAAAAGTGCATTAAGGTGTCCACACCATTGGACACAACACATAAAGAAACCTATTTCTCCTTCATATGAATTTTTCTCAAGAATTTTGGAATGTGCAACACACAACATCGTCCGCTCATTTAACCCTAGCCTTGCATTTTAAACCATGCAATCCTAGCCCTCCAAACACCTACATGTAAAGCCAAGCCATCCTAAATAGGATATTGACCAAGACCCAACTACCTAGGTCAACCACAACCCTATTCCCCACATATATAAACATAACTTTTTCCTTTTCTTTTTTACCACATCAAAACCTATTCCTAGCCGACTTTCCCATCCCCATCTCCTGTTCACCCCCTTCCCTGGAACCCGACCGGAGCTGAGACCTCCACCGCTCACCTGGTCATCCCCGACCGCCTTTCCATTCCCCTTTCCTTCAGCCTCGCCGACCGGAGCAGCCAGTCCCACCGGAGCCACCTCTTCCCCGCTGAACCCGGCCATCTCGATCCGCCGTACCTCCCTCTGCAACACCACCACCACCACGACTTCATCTCCTCCCCGGCGCATGAGCCCGTCGACCACCCCATCCCGCTGAACTCATCGGACTTCTCACCTCGATGACTCAACCTCCTCTCCACCCTCTTTATCTTCTTCCTCCTCTTCCCCGTTGTCGGAGCCCCAGTCACCCGACCCTCGTTTGAATGCCGCTACCAGTCGCCTCCGCCCTCCTCGTCATGACCGGAGCCGACCCGCTGAATGCCTGTACCCGTCGACCTGAGCCGTTGTACACCTCCAGCAGCCACCGCCACCGTTCACCTCCCTCTTTCCCGACTCGTACAGACCCCGACCCGCCTGAACGTCTCCCCCGCCTGAGACTCGTCCCCGTTCCTCCCATCTTTGTCGAGCCGAGTCTGGCCACCCCTTTTTTGTCACTCGAGTCCACCCACCTCTCATCCGTTTCCCACCAGAACCACCACTACGACCTCGCCGGACCCGACTGCACAGCAGTCCCAAACCCGATCGCCTGAGTCTTCTCCTCCCGAGCAGCCTCGACCCTGCCTCCTCCCTGTTCATTATTATCACCAGCCATCATCATCATCATCACCATCATCTTCATCATAATCATCACCATCATCTTCATCATAATCATAACTATCATCCCTATCATCATTCTC
The DNA here is from genome assembly GCA_036927795.1 of Iris macrosiphon. NCBI lineage: Eukaryota > Viridiplantae > Streptophyta > Magnoliopsida > Asparagales > Iridaceae > Iris > Iris macrosiphon. The sequence goes on from JAYESA010000004.1 coordinate 348,480,916, forward strand.
ATCATCACTTAATTATCATGATAATCATCACCATTATCATCCTTAATCATCATCACCATCACTTAATCATCATTATAATCATCATCCCTATCATCATCCTCATCATCACCATCATCCCTATCATCATCACCATCATCACCCTCGTCATCATTATCAACATCGACATCATCGTCGTCATCGTGGACCCGTCACCCTTACCGAAGATGACCTGCAGTAGTCGCCCTCGATCCTCGTGTCGTGCACGCTAACCCCGAGGTTCGAACTTGTCCCTCTCCTTTCATATTATTTATGTGTGCTTGTGATTAGTATTGCTTCATGGTTCAGTTTAGTTCAAACCGTGTTGGTTCACCTAAATACTAGTGTGCGTGTGTGTAGGATAATTAATTGGTGCATATATATTGTGTGGTAATTAATGCTAGTACTAGGTATGACTGTATTATAGATGTTGAGTGACCATAAGTGTTAGTAGTGGATACCCTGTATTGATATTTGACCGTATGACCCATATGCGTATACGTACGTGTATGTATATAATGTTCAGATTTGTATATATATGTATTGTATAAGTAATTAAATGATAATAATAATTATGACTATAATATATTGCTGTGAGACCCTAGAACACTGTGGATTTTCCCACATATTTACCTTGACCTTGTGACCTGAATATTAAAAAATTGTCTACCTTGTGTACACTAACGTAGTGGCTTAGACACATGTTAGTTGACTGTCTGATTTTGATACATTATTTGAAGATGTGACACCCGCGTGATTAGATGCGCAATTGACCGTGATAGTTGACCACTGTCACCCCTAGCATACCTCCTGAGTCTGGTATAATTATGGTTGTGTATGTGCTAGTGTAATGGCTGATGATGTATTGTATTATATTATATGTATATAGGACTATTGGATTGTTCTGCGAGACTTCTGGAGCAGGTTATTGGTACTACGCATCTTTCTTGTCAGGCAAGTTTACCTTGCCATTGTACTGTGATTACATTCTATATGATGCATGCATGTATATTTTATTTCTGTCATTTAGTTCATATATTTTAAACTGCTATATAAACTGCACGTCCAATGATAACTTGGGTGCAATGACGGTGACGTCGTATTCTGTTTTTATTATATATATGCATGTGGACCTAGTTTATGAGACCACCCCATTATTATGAGACATTATTAGGTTTCATTGGCCATGACACATCTGTTACACGAGTGCGAGTCTCATGTAGGATACGGACTTGCGTGACAGGCTGGCCTCCTGTACGTATGGGACGTGTGATAGGGAATAACTGCTGATAGAATTTGTATGCTAGAAGACTTGGCAGTTATTAGAGGTATTATCGTGTCATGGATGTGACATGATTAGAGCATGGGATGAAAAGAACAACAAGTAAGACATTTGGGTTTCTTTGTACTTTTTTGTGTAACCCGTACGCTCCGTCGGAGATGTGCGGTCATGATGACCACTATATATTATATATTATCAGGCGACCTCTTCCGTTCAAAAGATAACATGCTTTGTAAGCCCCTGAATCTCCAAGAGAATCATGTCAATCCCATTTTAGCCAGATAGCCCACTTGTTGGAAAGTTGTTCTCAAAATGCATTCACATAGATGGTTAGATGACCCATTGAATATTTATTTTTAGTACTTTATTGGCATGCTTCTATGTATCTTGTTATGTCCCTCTGAGAACCTAGTCCCTTTCCAGGTGTAGATGTTCATGACTTAGCAGGAGCGCAGATTCAGACTTGCTACTTATATTACGATGAGGTCTTCTCTTCGAGCCTCGTGATTATTAGTTGATATACTTATTTGTTCATCTTATATTCTAGGTTGGCATTGGATTTGTTTCCACCCGACCATCATCCTTTGATACTTCACATTGACATTTAGTTACATAGTTATTGGTTATTTATTTTTCTATATTGATTTCTGTGGATAAGATTTAGTTATGCCCTGTGACTTATGATAGTTTATAGCACTTGTGAATTATTGTTCATAATACAGTGTACGCATGTGTTATAGTTTCTATATATTGGAGTTGCCATATACATGCGGCTGGCATGCTTACGTGTCCTAGTCCTACGTATTTTGGGACTGGGGTGTGACATAACTAGACAAGGGGGTGCATACAACAAGCAAGTCACTTAGGGTCATATAAAACTTCTACTGTCTCTATCAGTCAAATAAGAACATTAAACATAGAATATATATAACAAGGTAGTAAGGTATCCCAAGCACCCTGACACAATATTCAGGAAACCAGCTGTACAAAATAAAAAAGCTGGCAGAGTAGCAAAAGTACATGACCATGATCAGCTTCAGTATGATTAATTACAATCATATAAGGAAACTAAATGTCCAGATTCACGGCTAACAAGTGTCGGTGGCTAAACATCCAAAATGAGTAAAATGTGCAATAACGAGCAGGAAAGAAGAAACCTACTCGTTCCTTTCAACGGCCATCTGCCTGGAATACACCATTATTCAGGGGGAAGTACGCTTAATCATCGGGCGCTGGCTCTAAACCTAGCCATGCAAAACCAGTGGGGTTAGATCCCAAATAGCAAGTACCATAAAGGAAGCACGAATGAAGAAATAAAACCATGTTATAATATATATATATATATATATATATATATATATAGTTCTGTCTCGTAGTTTCGGTTCATAGTCTATCGTGACACAATAATTCAACCCTACAATCAAACAAGGACAAGGGTTAGACCATCGCACCATAATAGTCTATGTCCCTAGACTGTTTGATAGTAGGTACAATACACAAACAAGCTCAGTTACATAATCGGTCAATCATTTATACGACTTACTAGATGGAGTCCGAGTTATCCCAAAGATATTATGCATATAGGAATCCTCATATCGAACCAGGTACTAGCAGGGTTAGCCGAGCCATAAATCGCTATATAGCACATAGTATTAAGCATCAGTCCCTCATAAGGCAACCGTGCTAAGATTGTATAAAACAAATAGCATAGTATAATAGTCGAATATTGCCATCCACTAATGAGGACTTAAACAATATCCATGGAGACTAGCATGTACAATCCAATTAAGATGACTGGAGGTGGCTAGTTAGGCACGATCTCGAGATTCCATTCCCTTCCAATGCTCTATAAATTTAGTTGTCTAGTTAACCCTATTGTTAACTGGAATCACATATTGTTGTCACATGGTATTCCCCTTATATGGCGTACCATAGTACGACCACGCTAGATACGAATCCACTTTATCAATTTATAGTCCAACTTAGATTTACCCCAGCGTGATACAACAATCAACAGATCCTAGCCACGCTTAGCCATTGACTAACCCTTATGTCCATGATGGAGATTAAGTTATATCACATATCACACAGCGCATAGGTATACCGTAATATAGATATTTAATATAATCGTATAGGAACACATAGCACGTAGTAAGTGTATCAGCACAGATACAAGAAGTCGAGTCATGACGCATAGATAGGTCTAATACTCTTATCATCAAAGTCACGCATGCAACCCATAAAGTCTAAAGGAACATCAAACAAAACCAGCACAATAAAGCATGTACAAGGGGCAACATGCGCGCATAAGGATCAAGGCCGCATGGGATCATCTGTCGCATAAAATCAGTTAACGCATAAAAAGTTGGGCCGCATAGCCGCATGGGTCACAGGGTTACTAACCGCAGAGGTCTCATGACCGCATGAGCTCAGACCGCATGGCCACATGTGTAACGTCCCACAACCGCATGGTACATTACGTACCGCAGAGGTATCATGAGTTCAAGGCTGCATGACCGTATAAATTCAGACCGCATGGTCACATAAGCTCAGACCGCATGGCCGCATACGACTTTATCTTCTCCATGCAGCAGTTCGGCTATGGCGAGAACTCCAAAAACTAAAAATTTATTTTCAAAATAAAAACTTTATTTTAAATCCGAATTGAGTTAACCAAAAGCCAAAACTCTTGAAATAAAGTGCTTTATCCATCCCAAAAACTATCTTTCAAAAATACTATGTTTTAGTTGATCAAAACTAATAAAAACTAAAGGAACCCAATAAAAAACCCTAGACTTAGAATACAGATCTACTCAAATCCACCGATTAAAATAAAAAATTCCCAGTACTAAAAGTGTTTAGAATCATCATCCGTACATATTAGACTAATAAAATGCAAGAAGAGAGTAAGAATCGAAAATTAAGAGATTTTTTTATGTGGTGCAAGGTGTACTTGCCTAAATGAAGGAAGAAGAGGAAATTGAAGAGAATGAGGGAAGAGAGAGAGGATGTTGGATTTTATAGTTAGGGTTTGAGGTTTAGACTATGGGTTCAAATCATGAATGAACCAACCCAACAATTAAACCATGGGTCTAATTGAACCAAAGAATGGATCTAGTCTCTATGCATGCAATCTAATTAATCATGTAAGCAAGAAATGCTTTAAGCATGATATAAATACAAGCAAGAAATAAATATATCCCAAAATATATATTTCGGGAACATGGAGTGACATCTCTACCCACCTTAGAAAATTTTGTCCTCGAAATTTAAACCCAAGGCTCTATGCTAACTACAAGCTCATGCAATCAAATTTAAGCATATAAAGAAAACAGTATTACATAGCATGGGTGAACGAATTATGAGATTCGAGATACGAAGGCATAAGAACGAATATACCTTTCGTGTCGAACATGTGTGGATACCGAGACCGGATATCGTCCTTGCACTCCCATGCCGACTCTTCCAAAAGGTGATGACCCCAAGCAACCCAGACAAGATGAATTATCCGATTCTTGATCACCTTCTCCCTTCGGTCCAAAATAGATACAGGTTGCTCCTCCTAAGACAAGTCAGTACCAATGACTAGCTCGGAATGGTCGAGAATATGACTCAAATCTGGGACATACCTACGCAATTGAGATACATAAAATATATCGTGTACCTCACGTAGCGAAGGCGGAAGGGCAAGACGATAAGTAATATCGCCCACCCACTCGAGAATATTGAACGGACCAACGTATTACGGACTACAGCTTCCCCCGAACCCTGAATCTAATGACTCCATGGGTTGGCAAAATCTGCAGGAACACGTAGTCGCCGACACAAAACTCTAAAGGCCTATGATGCTGATATGCCCAATGTCGATGCCTATCTTGCGCAACCCAAAGTTGTTCTCTAATCTGCTTGATAACTCCTACTGTCTGCGTGATCATCTCTGGGCCTAACATCTTTCTCTCACCTATATCATCCCATGCCAATTGTATTCTATACTTTCTCCTATATATTGTTTCGAAGGGTGCCATTTGAATACTTGCTTGATAACTGTTGTTGTATGAGGGAAGATAAAGGTAATCTTTTCAAGATCCTCCAAAATCTAAAGTACAAGCTCGAATCATATCTTCCAAGGTCTGGATGGTTCTCTTTGATTGTCCGTCTGTTTGTGGATGGTAAGCGGTACTGAATCTTAAATTGGTGCCCAAACTCTAGTGCAAACTCTTTCAAAAATATAAAGTGAACCGAGTGTCTCGATCATATACAATACTTACTGGGATGTTGTGTTGTCTTACTATCTGTCGTATGTACATCTCCGCTAAATACTTTGTGGATTGTCCTACTCAAAAAGGAATAAAGTGAGCTACTTTCGTGAGACGGTCCACTATTACCCAAATTGCTTCACGACCAGTCGGGGATCTAGGTAAACCGGTCACAAAGTCCATCATGATATATTTTCATTTTTACTTTAGAATAGAAAGAGGATGTAATAATCCTGCCGGTCTTTGTTGGTCGGTCTTTACTTGTTGGCATACCAAACACCAAAAAATGAACCATGCTATCTCCCTTTTTATCCCGTTCCACTAGAAATATTGCTTGATGTCTTGATACATCTTGGTACCTCCAGGATGAATTGAATACTGGAAATTGTGTGCCTCGGTCATTATTTTTTGTCGGATATCTTTGCTTGGTACACATAGACGATTTCCAAACCAAAGAGTTTTATCTTCATGAATCGTCAACTCTTTCCTGAGACCAGACTCACATTCCATCCAGAGCTTCTCTGAACTGTCACTACTATATTTTTAGAGTAGGGGCATTATTGTTATTTGAAATACTATATATATATATATATATATTGTATTTATAGTTATATGATACGTATAATATATTATCTTATTATTGTTAATGATATGGGTTGGTAGAATAGACAATTGAACCCATTAGTTAATCCCTATCCATTTTAATTAGAATCTAGTTAAACCCCTCACTTAGGATTAAACCTCACTTATTAAATAACTCTTCATGACAACCATATGGGGGCTTTATGGACTTTGTACAATAGCTAGCCCTAGGTTTAGTGGCCGGCCCTATATAGAGAGAGGGAGACTCCCTCAAGTGCATTCATTTGTTCATGAAATCCTAGATTTAGTTCTTCCCCAAAAATCTTCTTTCCTCCACCAAATTTCAGAAATTTAAACCATAATCCCTCTCATTTTTCTCATCTAAGAAGCCTAGAAGCTTAGGTCACAAGAAGCTTGGGAGAAGAAGAACTTTGCATTGTGAATCCATCTCCCAATAGGTGAAAATATGAAATATCTCATTTAAATTCTGTTATTATTATTTTTTTGGCCATTACGAGCCCACCCATGGTTTAGGAATAGCCATAAGGAAAGAGAATGAGTCTCTATAAGTTTTTATGATACTTTCTTCATGGTGTTGTATGCAAATTTGGGGTTTTATACTTATGAGTGTGTTTCCCCCCTATTTTTTATAACAACTAATCATATTACGTTTATATAATTAATTTGATATGAAATGTTTTATTAGTTTTATATTGGGAGTTTTGGGCATAAAGATTGGTGGTGTATCATAGAGTATCACATTGGTGCACTCAAGGTGCTTGATGAAATGATTAATAAGAAGTGGACCTATTTATAATGGATAATTCATATGTTATTGGATACGTGTATATATATATATATATATATATATATATATATATATATATATATATATATATATATATTTTGAAGGTGTTGGTCAGAGTGAGCACAACAGTGTGGAGGAAGGGGGAAATGGCTGTAACAGTGGGGTGCCAAGGTGAGCTTGGAGTTTTGAGTTGGTGTTTTGTTGCTGTATCATTTTTAGGTGGAAAGGTGTGTGGTGCTAGGTTATTTTTAGGATGTGCACTAGATGCACATGCAACAGAAGCTCGGGCACACACAGGCAGCAACCTGTGTGTCAAGTGCAAAGAGCACTACAGATTGCAGTGGGAGTCTGGACAGGTGTAACACTGTGGTATTGGGTATCAGTCGTGTGAAGAACTTGAATACTAGTACCATGTGTGTATCCGTGAAGTAGTGGAGTATTTAACTCGGGTCATTGGTGATAGAGTGTGATACTCAAATGAGTATCCTCCAGGGTGGATATGCAGTGTAAGTAACAGTGAGATACTCTCTGTGTGTGTGTACTTCATTTTGGGTTGGACTGTACAGTTAGTATGGTATTGGGGGTTATAAGCTAGCTTGTGAATAAGGAAATTAGAGCAAAAGGGGATCGAGTTTTGACCAAAAACAACAGCAGTAACAACAAGTCATGAAGGGGAAACAACAGTGTGAGGTCAGTACATGTATCAGTTGGGGATCTTGGAATTCAGGTGGTTAGAAGATAGGTTGTGCAGGTATGAACATGCCCTTGTATTAGTGTGTCAGCAATGTGAATCCTAGTGAGAATGCGTATGTGGTGTATTTGTGTATCAGTACCAATGCCAGACAATTAGAGTGGCACTCGCACACTTAATTGTGTGGGTATGTGATACTAAGTGCAGTGCAGGTTGTAAGGGTAGTGCAGTGTAGGTAGGTTAGAGAGGGAACCTGATATCAGAAAAAGCAAAAATAGCAGTTCAAGTGAAGTGTGACCATCAACAACAAGGATAGTTAGAGGAGACTTGGTACAGGTCAGGTGCAGTATGGAGAAAATTGTTCCCTCAGTTGCAGGCAAGGTTCAGTTCAGGGTAAGCCAATGGGGAGTCCACCATCTCAGTTCAGGTATGTGTGGAGATGATGTTAATTCAATGAGGGTCATGTGAGTCCACATTTAGTTCTTATTGGTTTTATCAATTATAACGTTAAAACATACGATACCAATCTCAGCGACCTAGTTTTTGTAAAAAGAACTAAACCAAAATAAAACTAAACCCATTGAAAGAGAGGGAGGAACGAAAAGAGAGTGAGAGAGAGAGGAAAGAGAGGAGAGTGACAAAGAGAGAGAGAGAGGAGGGCGAGTGAGAGAGAAGGGGGAGGAGAGTGAGAGGAGGGTGAGTGAGAGAGAAAGAGAGGAAAGCGAGTGAAGTGAGAGAGAGAGAGGAGAGTAAAAATATATATATTAAAATATAAAAAACGTCCATCGGAAGGACGTTTTATCCATAAGAAACGTCCTTCCAATGGGCATTTTTTATTTTAATATTCTTTTTTTCGTTGTTTTGGTGCTCTGACGGATAATGAGAGAGAAAGAGAGGATAACGGAGTTGAATGTAAAGTTTAAAAACGCCGATCCGAAGGGCGTTTTTTTTAAAATTTTTAATATAAAACGCCATTTGGATAGGCGTTCTGATGCTTTCTTCGTAAATTTCAAAACTTCGATGTTTTTCTTCTAATTTAGTAAAATTTTGATGCTCTGGGTGAAAATTTCGTAAAATAAATAGACTCCTCTTCTTACGTATACGTACAGATTTACAATCTATAGTCCAAACGCATTTTAAAATAATCTTTATACAAATACGGATGGAAATTATCGCTTCTGATTTTCTTTATATAAAGATTGGTGGATTAAATTATCCTCTAAATAAATATTAATGGAGAAAATTAAATATAGATTAATGATGGGGCTAATTAATTTTTAAAAATATACAAAATAACAGTATTAATCCTTAAATACTTATCTTTCTTATTATTATTTTTTAATTGAATCTTAAAAAAAAATAAACGAACTTCAACATAACGTGTAATATTTTATAAACTTAAGAAAATTACAGTAATCACCCTTGTCGGCAAGAACTTTAGAATGGCGGCGTCGTTGTCATCATGAATAAAATAATTCGATAGCAGCGTAATAAAAATATTAATTACTATTAATATATATTAGTAATAGTGTAATGTTTACTAAATTAAGAAAAAGTAAAAAATATTAAAAGTGTATTGTTTACTAAATATTAACAGTGTGCTATTTCAATGAAAAAAATACAGCAAATATTATCATGAGACGTGAGATGGAGCCATAGAAATAAAGAAACAGAAAAAAAATATTAACATTGTATGATTTAGAAAATATTAACATTGTGTTCTGGTTTATTTCCATAGAAAAAATATTTAAAAAACAGTAATTGTGGGATGTGGAATGGAGCCGGAGATGGTGGAGGAGGAGTAGAGAAGGGGACAGGTGATGGCGACAGTGAAATTGCAGTCCACTCCCGGACAAGAGGAACAGTCCGTGAAGAGGCTGTTGAAGAAGGAAGTCTTGAGGAACATTGTATTATTTAGAAAATATTCATTAACATTGTGTTCTGATTTATTTTCATGCAAAAAAATTAAAATACAGTAATCGTGTGGGATGTGGGAGGAGCCGGAGATGGTGGAGGAGGAGGAGGCGGAGGAGGAGAAGAGGGAACAGGTGACGGCGACGGTGGAGGAGGAGGAGAAGAGGGGACATGTGACAACGACGGGAGTTGCGGTCCACTTCCGACCAGGAGAAACAGTCCGTGAAGAGAGTGTTAAAGAAGGAACTCTTGTTCTTCAAAGTATTGAATGTAGCAAGTCTGCAAATTAAATCAATCCAATATTGGGTGTTTTGTGAATTTTTAGCAGCTTAAAGATAAAATAAATATGAGTTAATTTAGGGTGTTCATTGCAAAAATTGAAGTAAAGAATGTGCTACACTAGCAAGTTACCAACATGTCAAAAGTGAAAAACTGCATTAAATGATTAAATGATATTCTCTATTCTATTAATACTCCAAAAAAGCTTATTTAATAAGAACCATTGGATCAACAACCAATGGTTCAAATTTTTCTTATATCCATATAAATATTTAGCTGTTTGTATTGAAATTTTTTCCATATATATATTCTTTTAAATGCAGATTGTGTTAGTAGAAAATTCTCAAAAAAAAAAAAAAAAAAAAAATCTATGGCAGTGTATACGTGTTTTTTTGTTTTTTTGTTTGTTTACAACAGTATATAAGTTTCAATAGTTCAGATAAACAGTACAGTATAGTTGTAACTACAGCCTCAACAATATGCTGAAGTAGGACCACCTTCTGAGCTTTCAGGGATATAATATCACAATGGAATACTTGGCACAACAGTTGCTGTGGTGCAGTGGCTACACTAAAAGCAACATGAATTTAAATCCGTTTTGATAAAAATATAGTAATTGTTTAGTTTTTAGTAACATCTTGTTTTTGTTCTATTTGTTTTATTTGTGCCATTTATGTTGCTGCCGATTATAACAATTCTCATGTAGATTGAAATCGTTGAAATTGCAGATGACTGAGATGTCGACAGTATTGAGATATAGCGATTGTCTCGCTCTTTTGTTCTTCGGCATAGCATTTTTCGCCCCCCCTCTTAAAATACTTTTTTATTTATTGTGTCATGGCTGTGGAGCAAATCATTTTTTCGTTTTGTTTCCCGTTATAAACAAATTGGAAGTCCAAGTTTTCTCCTATATAAAATGCGGTTGAAAATTGTAGCAATGCGTATAAGGAATCAATCAGAACTCACAAGAAATTTGAGTTGAGTCCATATTTTAATGGGTTTGGATCTGGAAACGGACACCGCACATGGATCTTATCGAAGACCCAAATGTGACCCTCTCTATAGCGGGTCCCACCAGTATATAAATGCCAGATCTTCTTTCGGTAACGTAGTAATTCTCAATCCGCTCTGCTGTCGTCGTCATCTCCTCCTCCTCCTCCTCCTCCTCCTCCTCCTCCAACAACAACAAGAAAGTCTCCTTCCTCGCAATTTCTAGGGTTTCACTCTGCTCTCTACGATTCCATGGAGATCTGTCGGGGTCGTCTTTGATTCTTAAGAGAACGGACATGATGAGACTTCTCCCAGTTCTACTTCTAGTCTTCGCGATCTTACGACCATCTAACGCCTTGGTAAGAATTAGGGTTTATGTGGCGATTTCTTCTTGTTTGGGGACAATTTGTTGAATTTTGGTCATTCTTTTAGGGTTCTCCGTCTCCTTCTCCTTCTCCTTCTCCGGCTTCTTTGCCGATTCCGAAAGGATCGGGACGAGCGAAGCCGGAACCGAAGAACGAAGGTAGGAAGAACGATGACTCTGGGCTCGCCAGTGGTCCCGCCGGATCCGTTAAAGTTGCGACGGAGGCGGAGAATTGCGACGCCTCGTCGCTGGTGACGTGTCATGGCGGTCAGGATTTCGTTGCTTGTCTCCGGCATCCGAAGACCGGTAATTTAGTGATGCTTGATTCAGATTTGGAATAGTTTCGACTGTAAATACTGTTTCTTAGTAATGCTTGATTCAGATGTATTGTTTATATTAATATGGTATCTGAACTTATAGATGTAGATCTTTTGTGAATTCCATAATATGAATTGTCTAATTAGAAGTTAGTTACTTGTAATGTATTCACTTTTGGGCTGGATAGAAATATGTAGCGCTAAACCATTTTTCTCTGCTTTCTGCTTTAGTGTATCTAGCTTCAGCTTCTTTGATAATTCTACTAGCATATTTATCTTGTTGGTTTTTCCTTACCGTCACGGATCTTGTTGTAAGCTAGATTCACTGACAGGTTTGGCCTAGCCTCCCTTCTCATCTGTTGTTACTGGCTGTGAATGACCTATAATAGTAGATGTCCTTTTGAGCTGGGCATTCTCGGAAGTTGGAATCCTAATCGTCTGAGTAAGTTAGCTCTTATGTTGCACGTACATGGATTTGGCACGACACAGTAAGGATATAGTGACAAGGACACGAAACCTATTTTGATACGTTCTAATCTATTTTGGAATGTTTGGATTTTGTCTGAAACGTGTCTGACATGACACCACCCACATATTTGGAGTATCTGTCTTACTTAGTTAGCTTGAATCTGGGGCTCAACTTGGTTTTGTAGTGCCACAGATTTGATGCTAGCTGTCAGCTTATGCTGCATGTAACAAATACAACGCGATGTGAACAGGCAGACCACTTATTTTGGCATGTCCTGACGTATTTTGGAGTGTCCATGTCGTGTCCAGTACGTGTCGCACGGCATTACACAGACATTGTATCAGATTTTGGGATGCCTGTGATTCCTAGCTGTCAGCCAGTTGACACGGTTCTCCTCCTTTGTTATTGATGGAAATCATCAGTGCAAATCTAGCGTGCGGAGCATGACCCAGACAAAATTGGGATGATTGTGAGGATGATTAGTAGAAGTTACAAGAGAACAGTGACCACTAGGGAAGACAGATGTACTTTTATGTGCCGTATTAGACTTCAAGGCAAAGTATTTGGAGAAGTGTATGTTTTAATGATTGAAAGGTTGGTGCAGGCAGAAGTTGAAGATAGGCCTTGCTTTTGAAGATAACTTGGTTTCAGTTATGAGCTGCTTGGAACATTTTTTAAACATATTTCAACGTAGCCGTACAACGATCTAGATCAGGGGGGCTTGTATAATGAATCATGTTCCTTGAATCAGAATTTTGGACCCTTATTCTCCATGACGAATGAATCAGGTCACTAATCTGGACTGTACAATATCCATTTCTGGTTTATATTTAATTTACTTGGGTTGGTTGAAGAAAGGGAAATGTTTTATTCAATCAAATATCCTTTGCATGCTCATGATCTCTTCCACTTCTTTCTTCTTGTAATCCATAAGTTGTTTGACTGAAGTTTTCTCCAGGACATGTTATTACTTTCATGAATTAGTTTGAGATATATTTCAGGCAATTTAGAGTACAAGTATCTTTGTTTTTCTATGGAAGTTGTTAATCAGTTAATCTTTCGTAATGTTCTCTGTTTGATACAAGTCGCAATTCTTTTGCTGGCTATCCTTCTGAAAAATGGTTGTATAAATTTTATTCTTTTTTTGGCTGCAGATTCTAAAGGATTGGTCCTCCTTGTCCAGAATAAAGGGGAAAATAATCTGACTGTATTTGTTGAAGTGCCGGCCTCTTTTAAAGTTGATTCTCAAAGTGTTAATTTGACCAAACACGGTGCTGAGAAGGTTGGGTTAGTCAATTCTTTTTTATTCTCTACATTGAATTTATTTCACATTGCATAAAAATGTTTGGTTCAGTCTTAATTAGTCAAGAAAATAGTATATGCAGTTTTCATGAATGCTAGATACAGAAAGCTTGTGTAGGATCAATAATGCTCACATGCTTGGTAATACAGGATTGAAATTTCTTTACTGATTTAACCTAGCAGGGACCAGCATCTATGCTTCTTCCTTGGTTTATATCAGATTTTATCATCTAGATTTAAGATAAACATAGAACAGAGAGCTTTAGCATGTCTTGAATATAAAAATTGCTTTGTTTTGGATGCTGTACAGTCCTCTTCTGAAAACTTGGTCACTTTTCTGAATATTTTAGTTGGTGTTTGTCATATCTTATGTGGCTCTTTTCGTATATTTCTAATTGAAATTGTATTACATGACCCTGTCATCCTTTCTGTTCTTCAAATTATTCATGCAGGTGATATACACAGTTTTAACTAAAATTTAGCTACATTTTACCAATTTTGGCCAAAATTTGGCCTGTACCAGACTGTATCAGCCATAAATAATAAAGTATCTGCCTGTATAGGCCATATATCAAAGAATGTCGTCAATATATCTGAAAACGCCCCTCTGTAGCCTGATTTATGTCATGTCGATACAGACCCAATACAGGCCAGTATTGTCTGATATGTCCGCTATTTGCTTTTTCGGCCGATACCGATGTGGAAATTGTAAACTAACAATTTGTATATGTTGGAGGGTTTCTTTACCTATTAACAGGATCTCCACCAAGTATTTATAATATATATAATATTTTTCAGAGATTGATAAGAGAACAAAGAAACTAAAAAATTGTTACCGGCCTCCGGGGAAGTTGTGCACGAAGCACTGCCCTAAGAGTTGATCCGAGGTCTATGTGCAGACGTTTCTCAGAAGCTCCTAGTGGTAAAACCACTGGATTCTCTTCGTTGCACACAACTCGGAGAGAGAGACCGAACTTAGCTCTGCCCAGAGCAAGGATTTAGAGAACAGAATGTGGTTTGAGAGAGGAATGAGAGAGATTGATAAGAGAACAAAGAAATTAAAAAATTGTTACCGGCCTCCGGGGAAGTCGTGCACGAAGCACTGCCCTAAGAGTTGATCCGAGGTCTATGTGCAGACATTTCTCGGAAGGTCCTAGTGGTAAAACCCCCTGAGTACCGGGTTCTCTTCGTTGCACACAACTCGGAGAGAGAGACCGAACTTAGTTCTGCCCAGAGCAAGGATTTAGAGAACATAATATGGTTTGAGAGAGGAATGAGAGAGAGCTTTCACATAGGAGGATTTTCTGTAAAAAATGAAGAAGGAGACCACAATATATAGGCAGTCCCTAGACACAACCACTGGACATGACAGTAAATGGCTCATAAACAGGACATTAATGAGCAATTACAAAAGGAAAGAAACGTGGAGGAATGCTGTCAAATGAGATGTTACAGAAGCTGTCACAAGTGTTCAATGAACCTAGACATAGAGCCTCAACGTTCAAAATTTGAATGAGTCAAATTGGTTCAAAACAATAAAAAGGAGCAAAAAGATTTTTTGGATCCCAGCCCGAACCCGAAGAGTAAATTGGATCGGCATTCGACGTCCGCAGGTTGGACACGTACCCGCACCCGTTACGCGCGTCGAGCCGGACCGGACGGCACGGCGCGTGCGTGTGGCCCAAGGGGTTCCCCACACAACATCTTTAAGAAAGCAATGAAAAAGAACTAATATATACATACAAAGGGAGGTGGTCCAACCGATGTGGGACTAAAGGAAAAAGGGAAGTTGAGCTTTTGCTCAAGCACAGCTAACAATCCCTCCCCAAAAGGTCAAGTTCCGAAATAGAAGTGACAAAAAAATTAAAAGGAAGAGTTTCTGGGCAGGTATATACTATGCATAGATGAGATGGACTACAGCCTTCAATCTCACTTAGTGACTATCGTCTTTGTCTGAATAAGCGCTTGATGGACTATGCCTTGAATCAGACTTCTTTTACCAGATTCAGAAAAATAGCACACATAGTACGCTAGAGGTTCTGGGTCTAACGGGTGGCGCTTTTGGTTGGCCATGCATACTAATCCCAAATTCATGAGAGTTGTCTGGGATTGTCCAGTTCCATAGTCGCGGCCTTCACGACCTCTCATATAGGTAAGTCCTTAAGGGTTGGTGATAGTTTTCAACCCCGCATATCAGCTTGGACCTATTAAGAGTTTTAAAACCCATCCTAACCATATCACTCAATAACACTGTCGCCATAGGGATGGGGAATCATTGTATGCATGTACAGCCACTTGGGCATTATAGAATAAGATTTTAATCTCGGGTCAGTGTTCCATAAAAGTCACATAAGTCCAGCTTGTTCCTACCCATTGAACCGGCTTCTTGGGATCTCCAGTCAGACTCAGTTAGGTTGCCACTGCTGGTGAATTTACTTATGGACTTAACCCCATCCCCCTCGATGATTCTAGGATCAAAGTCCTAGACAGACCCTTCGTCAAGTAGTCTGCAAGGTTCTTTTCTGACTTTATATAGTCAAGAACCATATATTTGTCCAATAGGCTCTTTATAGACTTGAAGCGCAGCTGCAGGTTTCTGTTCATCTTAACATTCACAGAATCATGCTTTACTAGTTCCATAACAGATTTATTATCACAGTTTATAGAAATTGCAGGAACATGACTAATAGAAACAAGTATATGCATAATAAGGTTTCTTAGTCATTTGGCTTCTGCGCATGTAGTGCCTAAGACTATCATTTCGGAGTCCATTGTACTCCTAACTATGATAGTTTGTTTATATGAGCCCCAGGAGATTGCAGCACCTCCTAGAGTGAAAACATATCCATTAGTGGATTTTACATCATGCGAATCAGTTATCCAGTTTGAATCTAAATAACCTTCTATGATATCAGGGTGTCTAGTATAGTGCAGCATATAATCTAGAGTACCCCTAAGATATCTAAATACTCTTTCTAATGCTGTCCAATGTAATTGATTTGGGTTATTAGTATATCTACTTAGTCTTCTAATAGCAAATGCAATATCATGTATGGTCATGTTTGATATATACATGAGAGAACATATTATCTGAGAATATCTGTGTTGCTCCATGGGAGAACCCTCATTCTTCTTGAGAACAACACTACTGTCATAAGGAGTAAGGGCAGATTTCTTATCAAAATAATCAAATTTTCTTAGCATTTTATCGATAGAGTCTGCTAAGGATAGAGTATATCCCTCCTTGTATTTGGACAGTTGCATACTTAGAATCAAGTTGGCTTCACCTAGATCTTTCGTATCAAACTGACTGGATAAATAGTCCTTGGTATTAGTTATCAATTCTAGTGATGATCCAAAAATAAGGATGTCATCTACATACAAACATAAGATAACACAACTTTCATCTAAACTTTTGGAGTATATACATTTGTCATACTCATTTGGCACGAAACCATATTCTGAGATGACTCTGTCAAATTTGTTGTGCCATTGCTTGGGAGCTTGCTTTAGGCCATAAAGAGATTTAACTAATCTGCAAACTTTTTTTTTTGGGCCTTTAGTAATGAAACCTTCAGGTTGCTCCATGTAGATTTCTTTCTCTAGGTCCCCATTTAGAAATGCTGTCTTTACATCCATTTGATGGATTAATATATTATGAATGGATGCTAAGGCTAGAAGGGTTCTAATAGAGGTGATCCTAGCTACAGGAGAGTATGTATCAAAATAATCTACTCCCTTTTAAAATATTTGGCTACTAATCTAGCCTTGTATTTCTCTATGGTACCATCGGCTCTAAGTTTCTATTTGAATATCCACTTATAACCTATGGGTTTACTACCTAAAGGTAGGTCTGCTAGAAACCAAGTGTTGTTCTCCATGGTGGAGTTATACTCACTGTTAATGGTTTCTTTCCAGAAAGGGACATCAGGAGAAGATATTGCTTCTTCATAAGTTGAGGGATCACCCTCTATCAAAAAAGTGAAGAAACCTTCTCCTAAGTTCTTTTCAATTCTTTCTCTTTTACTCCTTCTAAGTTCTATATTTTGTTCGGGTTGTGAACTAGATATTTGAACATGAGAGCTAGTGGACAGAGCAAGAGAGGAGTTAGAGGGAGAGGAAGAAATCATATCTTTGAAAGGATATATATTCTCAAAGTAAACTGCATATCTTGCTTCTATAATAATATTGTTAGAGATTTTATTTACTTCTAAGTGAGTAACAAGAAATCTATTGGCATTGCTATCTGGGACATATCCTATGAATACAGCATCTACAGTCTTAGGTCCAATCTTACTCTTTTTAGGTTCAGGAATTCCTACTTTAGCCAGACATTCCCAAACTTTGAGATAATGGATCCTAGGAGCTCTATTTTTCCATAATTCATAGGGAGTCTTATCATTAGACTTACTAGAAATCCTATTAAGGATGTAATAGGCCGATAATAATGCTTCTCCCCACAAATTATCGGGAGCACCTGAGCTGAGGAGCATGGCATTCACCATGTCTAACAGAGTACGATTCTTCCTTTCTGTAATTCCGTTGGACTGTGGTGAATATGGAGCAGTTACCTCATAGATTATTCCGTGTTCTTCACATAAATTGGTCATATCATTTGATGTATACTCTCTACCACGATCTGATCTAAGAATCTTAATCTTTCTCTCTAACTGGTTCTCAGCTTCAGATTTATAGACCTTAAATCTGTCTAGAACTTCATCTTTGGTTTTGAGAAGATATGTATAACAATATTTTAAATGATCATCTATAAAGGTAACAAAGTATTTTCTACCGCCTCGGGTCAAAACCCTATTTGAGTCACACACATCACTATGAACTAGCTCTAGAAGGTCAGAGTTTCTTTCTACAGATTTGAAAGGTAGCCTAGTGTGTTTGGCTTGAACACAGATCTCACACTTGTGTTTATCATCTATTGGAGTCTTAGAAATAAGATCTAAGTTCATCATCCTTCTTAGGGAACCTAGATTCACATGACATAATCTACTGTGCCACACATTTGAAGATTCTACATTGGAAACAACAAAGGAAGGATCTGAAATTTTATTCACGGTACTCAAAATAAAAAGACCATCTCTTACAAATCATTTTTCCAATAAAAGAGTCATTCTTAGAAAATACTATTTTATTTGTTTCCATAACAATCTTGTACCCTGAAGCTACAAGAAGAGACCTACTAACTAAATTTCTTCTGATAGACAGCACATATAACACATCATGAAGAGTCAGAGAGTTTTTTCTGATGTCATCTTTAGATCTATTCTTCCTCTTCCTTTAATCTGTGACGCTGAGCCATCTCCTAGAGTTACACCTCCTCCACCTGATTCCTGATAGTTTAAAAAATATGAGCGATCAAAGGAAACATGAACATTAGCTCCAGAATCCAACCACCAATCGTCAGAATGGTAAGAAATGTTGACTAAGGGTTGATAGCTTACAGACCTGAAGGAACTAGAAGAGCCGTTGAGAAGCATGTTTGCTTCTAGTTTGGCTGGACGTTTCCCATTGTAAGAAGTCTGGACAGCTTCCTTCTTCCTATGGAAACAGTTGGTGGCTATATGGTTTGTTTTACCACACACAAAACAAAATCTCTTCTGATCCTGAGTTTGACCGAAGTTTCTTGGTTTATGGTGATGATGGTTTTGGTGGTGAGGCTGAGGGTTCTGCTTCTTCTTGAAGAGGTTTCTTTTGGGTTTGTGGTGATGATGAGACTTGGATTTCTCTTGGGATTCTACTAGGTTTACCTTAGCTTTAGACTCAAACTTAAGATTAGACCTTAGCCTAATTTGTTCTTCTGTTCTAATTTTTTTTAGGACTTGAGAAAAGGTAAGGTCACCTTGAGTATAAATAAGGTCTTTCTTGATATCATATCAAGAAGGAGAAAGTTTGTCTATTAAGCAGGCTATTTTATATTCAGTAGAGAAGAAAGTGACTTTGGCTTGAATATGCCTAAGGTATTCTTGAAATTCATGTATTTGATCATTTATAGGTTTATTATCTACCATAAAGTATCTGTTGAATGAGGAGGAATTGAATCTTTCAATTCTAGCATCATCACAGATATATTCATCTTCCAGAGCATCTCATAGTTTTTTAGCACTTTTGTATTCAAAGAATATGCCATATAGTGATTCAGACAAAGCGCTTAGAATTCTATGGAAGCAATGGTAGTCTATTTCCTTAGGAGTCTTGGGTCTAGTGGGGCCAGAGGACTTGGAAACACCTATATCAGACTCAGTGTCATCAGAGTCATTTGTGATTGGTGTGGAACCATCAATGGCTGAGATCAATCATAAGGTAGTGAGCCAAAATTTTATTTGACTTTGCCATCTCTTAAAGAAGGTCCCATTGAACTTTGTAGGTTTAGCAGTGAAAGTCTCATCCTTGCCAGTCATGATTGCTAATAAGAAAAATCTGAAACTGAAAGATATTTAATTACTCAATAACAATGTCCAATGATTTAGAATAATAGTTCAAGTGATTTTGCTAATCAATCTTAAAATCTTTAGTCTATCAAGTGTAGATTAACTTGGGTTAGCTGTAGGGGCCAGTTTCCAGCTAGCGGTGGTCCGAAGACACTTAAGCACCGTGTCGCTTAGGGCTATTTACACCTGGTTGACAGAAGGACCCTTTCGGCTTGTACCCAAATTAATCTCTACTTTTAAAAACTTTAGATTCAAAAGGGATTTGCAATTTCACTAGACTATTTATTTGACCTGATTTCTTTAAAGATATTGAAATTAATAATATACTAATTTATTGATTGAATA
The DNA here is from genome assembly GCA_036927795.1 of Iris macrosiphon. Classification (NCBI taxonomy): domain Eukaryota; kingdom Viridiplantae; phylum Streptophyta; class Magnoliopsida; order Asparagales; family Iridaceae; genus Iris; species Iris macrosiphon. The sequence continues at coordinate 348,500,973 of JAYESA010000004.1, forward strand.
AAAAAAACACTACAGTAATTGAATTACCTTACCAAATTGGTATATAGCAAAATTGGATAATACAAATTGGTATGTAACAAATATTGCTAATAAGAAAATTGATAATTATGCCAAATTGTTATGTAACAAATTAGAATGACAGCACTATAACAAAATTGGTATACAAGCAAAATGGTATGTAACAAAATTGGATAATACACAATTTGGTATGTAACAAATACTGTTAATAACTTAATCGTTTGTTAACAATATTAATTCTTAATCAATATAAGTTAATCAAAAAATAAACAATAAACAATACCCACAAAATTTAAGTTCAACAATATTAATTTTCGTCTAAATAGTCAAACAATGAACACTACAAAAAATTGTTCTAATAGAAATGAACAGTACTTTCAAGTATACAATTGTATTCGATGAAAATTGCTTATGCTACCATATTTTTTTTTTTTGGTAAAAGAAATATGTATAGGTAGTCTGTATACTTGACAGCAAGTGAGAAACTAAAAATTTTACAGTAAGAAGAAAATTATTTCCGTTAACATAAAAAAAAGGCTTGTTCAACTCTTAGATTGTTGTTAATATATATATATATATATATATATATATATATATATATATATATATAATATTTTTCAGAGATTGATAAGAGAACAAAGAAACTAAAAAATTGTTACCGGCCTCTGGGGAAGTCGTGCACGAAGCACTGCCCTAAGAGGTGATCCGAGGTCTATGTACAGACGTTTCTCGGAAGCTCCTAGTGGTAAAATCCCCGACTACCGGGTTCTCTTCGTTGCACACAACTCGGAGAGAGAGACCGAACTTAGCTCTGTCCAGAGCAAGGATTTAGAGAACTTACTGTGGTTTGAGAGAGGAATGAGAGAGAGCTTTCACATAGGAGGATTTTTGGTAAAAAATGAAGGAGGAGACCACAATATATAGGCAGTCTCTAGACACAGCCACTGGACATGACAGTAAATGGCTCATAAACAGGCCATTAAGGAGCAATTACAAAAGAAAAAAACGTGGAGGAATGCTGTCAAATGAGCTGTTATAGAAGCTGTCACAAGTGTTCAATGAACCTGGACATAGAGCCTCAACGTTCAAAATTTGAATGAGTCAAATTGGTTCAAAAAATAAAGAGCAGCAAAAAGACTTTTTGGATCCCAGCCAGAACTCGAAGAGTAAATTGGATCGGCATTAGGCGTCCGCATGTGTGGGCACGTACCCGCACCCGTTACGCGAGCCGAACCGAACCGAGCCGGGCCGAGCGGCGGCGGCGGCGGCGCGCGCGTGTGGCCCAAGGGGTTCCCCACACAACATCTTTAAGAAAGCAATGAAGAAGAACTAATATATACATACAAAGGGGGGGGGGGGTGTCCAACCGATGTGGGACTAAAGGAAAAAGGGAAGTTGAGCTTTTGCTCAAGCATAGCTAACATTCTTTACCTATTAACAGGATCTCCACCAAGTACCAATATAAGATGCAAAAGTTGATGAAGTTCATATTTATGGCGTGGGCTATATATGATTGAAATTATTCATTTATCTTTTATAGCTTGAACTAGTTCTTTTTTCTTTGTGAACTATTTCATGTGATTATCTTGTTGATGGAAACTGTTCAAGTTATGACTCCATATGTTGGTGGGATATCTCAAAAGATATTGTTTTCATTCCCTCCCTCCCATCTCTCCCCTTTTTTGTAGCTATTTCAATTTTCTATGACTATAATGATTACAGTTCAGACATTAAATTTGCACGGATCATATGATAGGCTTGCGTCCACATGCTTCCTATAGTATGACACCTTGCTTTAGATATCAGTGTGCCAGATTATTGGCTTATTCAAATATGTTTTACTTAGTAAATGATATGTCTTATTTTCAGATCCTTCTAGTAGTTGTGGGAGAACCGTTACCTCTTCGTTGTTGTGTATGATTACTGTGTGTACTTTCGTTACCACCTTATAACAAAATTGCTGTTTAAATGAAGTGCTTACATCAGCTGCAAACAGTATCCATAACTAGGTAGCAGGAATCTGAGAAATTATTCAGTGGGCCGGCCTCACCACGTGGCAGTGGTGAGGCTTTGCTCTCCTCCAATCACATGACACATCACTCTGTTTTCTTCCTCTAATTTAGTTTAGTCGTGTCATGTTGTGATTGGAGGGAGCAAGGTCTCACCACTGCCACGTGGTGAGTCCGGCCCACTGAATAATTTGGACAGTTCTGTCAGGTGATAGATAAGATGCCATTACTGCTGTGTTCAAAAGTTTGATCTTACAAATTTGCTTCATGTGGTAGATGTCATATATCATACACATATTGACAAGTAAACGCAACATATAAACTAACTACATTGTGGTTTCAATTTTTTGTGTTTTTCAGTGGGTGAAAAGATTCGGTACATTTTCGAGTTATTTACTTCCCCCTTTTTTTTGTATAGATGAAAGTCCCAGGAGATGCCACAAACAACCTGAAAATTATTCTGAACTCTGGAAAAGAACATTGTGTCCTTGAAATTTCTTCATCTGTTCCTGACTGGAATATGTTGCAGCAGTATACTCCACAGCTGACTCCAACAAATGGAGCCTACTTCGTGTTTGCTTCTTTGACTGTTGCTGCCGGCGTATGGGCTTGCTGCAAGTTTGTTAGAAAAGGAAGGAGAGTAGATGCTGGAGTCCCATACCAGCAGCTTGAGATGGGAGCACAGACTCAACAATCCAGTTCGGCAGTAGTTGAAGCAAGCATGGCAGATGGTTGGGATCAAGGTTGGGATGATGACTGGGATGTGGAAGAGGGAACAACGAGGCCTTCAAATACTAGCCACAATGGAAGCGTTTTGTCTAATGGCCTCACTTCAAGGCCTGCCAACAAAAAGAACGACTGGGACGTTGATTGGGATGATTAAGTGTGCACATATGAAAGTGGGAAGAGATTGGAGAAAAAAAAAAATTTGTCTGGAGAGTGTCAGTAATGGAAGAAACTAGCATGAGGCGATAGTGTAGACTGTGTAGTACTGCAAATTAGTTGGTCGTTGGTCGTTTTAGTGGAGGGAAGAATTCTCTCTTCTTAGGATTCACTTTGTATGTGGTTTTGTTTTGCCCAGTTCCTTTTATAGTGGTAATGGTTATAAGACTACGAGGCTTTACAGAAGCTTGAGATGGCAATGTATCTGTGGGGTTAGGCCACGGCTTACCAACGTCGCTACAGTTATCGAAGTAGCAAGAATACATAATGAAGCAATAGACAGAATGAGTTTTTTGTTGATCACAGTACGATGGCAAAGAATATACCTGGTTGATTGAGTTTGCTGCTGTTGATCCCAATTAGATGGCAATGCATGGAAACCCTTCATCTTTGTTTATAAGCATTGAGAATCTGAACTATTGAAACGAAACTGAATGGCTGCAAATGGGAGAGACTTAAAACCTCCCATGGCTTGCTTTACAGTTCCGTAACAAAACAAAAAACAAAAAAAATCTGAAATCCTAGTATTTGGTATGAATTTCAAGTAAATTTGAGAGGCGATGGTCATGGTTGTGCTATTGCAAAATTTAATATCACCAGATTTTGGTATCAACCTACAGAGGGGTTGTACGTGAACATGACATTGCCAAGCATTGCGAGAAATAGATTCAATCTCCTGCAAGTTCGATCGTCCCAACTGGACGTGAAATCATCACGCCAACGTTCCAGCAGGACAATCATTCTCATCGGGACGTGATCACATACGAGTCTGGAGTTGCGCTCGCACAAGGCAATGACGTCAAACGTCATGGTTATCATCAAAACGACCATGTTGCAGCGAAAGACAAGCATTGTTATGACAAGCACACATCAGAGTATATGACACGAAGCTCTCAAAAGGTCCAAATGAAGATGCCACGAAGGCTTACAATACTCTTGCTCTCTCTTGTCCATCAAGGTACTTACCGTTCCATATATCATGTCCCGTATATCCAAGCTAAACTATCACACCTGCGTACCTGAAAGAGATGCCACAAAGTCTTGACCTTATTCTTGTCGTGGACAATTTTAGAGGGCTACTGTTATTTGCACTGCATAAATTTTTCAGGGGCGGCACGAATATTTTTTATGTACTTGCATCACAAACTACTATTATCGTCCCAAACATGACTATGTAATTTCCGAACCTTCACCAATGGAGAATAGTGCCTTGGTGAGCTTTCTACTAGGAAACCATAGCCCTTCCCTCTCTCTCTCTCTATTCGCGACGGCGGCAGCGACAGGGGAGTTGGGGCACGACAAGGAGAGGGGGGGGGGGGGGGGGGCAAGGGTGGTACAGTTGGGGGGGAGGGGTCTACGGCGGTGGGCTGCGGGACCGTAGGTGGTGCAGTACGTCCCAATCTTCCGCAAGTTCGATTGTCACCGCTGAATGTGAATCATCAAGTTGCAGTGCTCCCACAGGACAATCGTTCTCATCGGGACGTGATGCCGTGCGAGCCTGGAGTTGCGCTCGCACAAGACGATGACGTCAAATGTCATGGTTATCATCGAAACTACCAAGTTACAGCGAAAGTCAAGTATTGTGTACCAAACACACATCAGAGTATAAGCAGCGAAGCTCTCTAAGGGTCCAAATAAAAATGTCATAAAGGAGAATACCACAAAGGCGATGCAACACTCTTGCTCTTTTTCTTGCCCACAAAGGTACTTACTATTCCATACATCGTCCCGTATATCCAAGTTCAGCCACTACACTTGCGTACCTGAAAATAATGCCCATAAACGTGGGTCAGTACACAGCCGTACTGGTGAGCGGGGTAAGCCACTCGTCTAAACTGACACTAAATAGATAGTGAATGCAACAGTTATATGGTGTTCTTTCTACTTGAACCCTAGATTCATTTAATGGCACATGTATGACATGTTAAGAAAAATTGTAAAGCAGGTTAAGCATGCAAGTATTCAACTCAAGCAAATATACTTGCAGTTATATCCAACTCAAAAGAAACTAAGCATGCAATCCGTTCTACTCAAACCCGAAGCAAAACGTGAACCTATTGAACCACATCGCACTCCAAGTCTCAATATCCATCCTCGAACCATGCCACAATCCCGAGGCAAGGTAGTGTCGCCGCCCACACGAATGCACAAACTCAAATCGAACCAACTCTTATCTATTTGAATTCACTGGCCAAGCCATAAAAGGACTAATCCAAGGCAATTTGACCCGATCCAACGCTGAGTAGCTAGCTCGTCTGGTCGTCTCGAACTGCCAGTACCATTTCCAAGGCACATTACTATTTGTTTCCTCCATGGCCGAATGGCCCCCGTGTTCCGGAGCCTATCCCGTTCGAGAAAACCAAACCATGTGCCCAACAGGTTGTTCGTGACCAATGTAATACTCCAACAGTAGGTACAACGAGAGAATCGAGCCTTCTCATCCCACCAAACGATACTCGCCTCGATCCATCCAATGCACCATAATCATTCTCCAACTATAGCCCAAGGCAGCATCTCAAGTTATCCCCATAGGTACTATGTCGCTTCTCGACATAATGCTCCTATTGGTGCAACATCCCTCGCTCTGAAAGTTTCGTTGCACAATATTCCAACAGTGGCACAATGTCCTCTCCGATGCAGTTGTCCGGTTTCGAACCACAACTGCACGATTTGCTTGACAAAGCATCCAAATTGATACTCGTGCACGGATGCACGCTTGCTCGCTCGTCCGCCTTTTATTTCTCCAACCAAGATGATCCACTCAAGCTCCAACTGTCCAAACGCAACCAAGCCATAAATCATATCCAACCAAATGACGCACACTCTATGCACACCACAGTGCGGTGATTCCAATGTTCTAGTCCAAGTGTTCAAACCACTTCGTGTGTTCCATATTATTATGCATGAAGGAGTAGAGGAGAAGGGACAAAGCCCACTCACCAAGTCTGAATTCGCTAAGTACCCTGTATTCCCGATAGGGCCGATTCTTTGAATCTGTGGTCCAATGTAAAGCACGATCTACTCATTTGGTATGACCGTGAGAGCATGTCATGCTCTCCAAATCATCCGACCGATCAGAATAAGAAAGAGGATATTTTTGCTCCAATTCCACTATCCCAGTACTGGTCTGAACGAACACATGATTCCATCGAACTCCGCATGCGATCTGCACATGAAACCAACTCAAATCAATACTTGGTCCTAAATCCAACAAATCAAAATATAACCAACCATTGCCTCGTTTAATCTGACTCAGCGTAATGCACCGTGCGGTTGCGGGATATTACATAATATACCACTTAGAATAAGGTTCATCCTCGAATCAAACCAGTATACATTCCTTTCTCGTATGTCGCTTGACCATTTCATAACTCTACTCCATGCAACTCATATTCCCCTGATCCAGACTCAACATCTCGTTTCGTGTTGAACGCTCGCATAAATTCCATATTTCCACATCCTCCTCGCACCTCAATTCGAATTCAACATATCGCTTAGTTTGGATTATACACATATTTAAGGCGTCCTTGAAATACATGCATTTCATTCGAGATTAGCGATAGAAAATTTGGACAAGTTAAAAGGGTGTCTTCATGTCCGAGACATTCATCGCTTCACCTTCGACTGAACCGATCTTGACGATCATCCACAACACATTCGCACAAGCACTATTCTCAAATAAGATGATTCCCCTTTGACGATCTCTCCACCTGACTCAAATCAGTTCGTGTTTCGACTCAGTCCATTCTCTAGCAAGATCCAATACACACACCATGTCCTCGCGCATCCCAAGCACAACGACTATTCTGCCAGGCCCTATCATCCAAATATTTCTGAATTCTCACTAGCACCGTCCAATCTCAACCAACCAAACTCTAGAATGACTCCAATTGTACCATGTCCGCATGCACCATCTCCAAATATTATCTCATGCTCCGAACGATCATCACAACTGATATTACCCCAGCTAGGCAACTTATCCAAATATTGCACTATGCTCTAGATCAGCTCGCTCCAACACCTCTGCCTTAATCTCAATACCTCTCTAGGTGAACACCTATATTGAGGTTCTTGTGATCCACGAAGATTTTGTCGTCACGTCATAGGGATAGTGTCGCCACGATTTCAACAATGACATACTCGCCATAATTCCTAGGTCGCACATGAAATAGTTCTTTGCGCTGCTTCCACTACCTCGAAGCACAGGATATCACCTTCGCCTTCTGTATGAGCACGCATCCCAGACTAAGTCATATTTTATCTTGTAGATCTGAGGACATATGTCTCATCCGGTAGTGCAAGAATTTGATATGAACGAGCCGCGACTTTAAATTCACGCAGCTAGTTACACAGTCATCAATTCATATGAAGGTTATTAGCACGCCCCAGTCCCAAAATACCAAGGGACTAGCCACGTGGCAATGGCCAGCAGCACAACTCCAATGGGCAAACCCAATTTAATGGACCTGTTAGAGTGTACTTAAGCTGTAATACATATAAATGGTCTACAAATGCCTGTCACAGTTTATATATCTAATCTCATCCACAATAAGTAACGAAATCACAAAAAGACAAGTCCAGTCATAATAATATAAAATGATATGTTCAATCAAAGCAATATAAATAATATCACAGGAATAATCCGTCATCAAAATAGAAAAAAAATAACTCCAAGTACAATATTCAGAAGTCACTATAAGATCAAATATCTAAGAACAATAAGCATAATAAATGAATTGTGAGAATACTGTATACTCAAGAGAAGTCCTCTGGAACAACCTCGTCCTTTGCAACATGTACGTCTCCAATAGTAGCACATGTCTCGTAAACCTCAGGATAGCTCTCCTCGTCTACACCTGGGGACATAATCCGGATCCAGGTCCTCAGGGGACATAGCAAGGTACAATAAACACTCAAGCCAAAATAAAATACAGTAAGTAAGAACAGATCTTCAGGGCAAGCTATATAACCAGCTAAGTAAAATACAAATGAGAGCATCACTAGTACTCAGGCTAAGACCACTATAGACTCTGTGTCGGGGAGCCCATAGTAGCAAATAGTATCTCGTAGGGCCAGTAAATGTGCCAAGCTCTGGTATAGAGACTAAAGTACCTCCAGTAACATAGTATATAACATAATCAGCCTGTAGCATGTGTGTCTCTCTCCACCCAATGTAACCTCATGTCTCATGTCCACAATGTCTCATGTACATAACACTCAAGATCATAACCTCTAGCTAGTACAACGAGTCATAATGATATCTATATAATATACAAGTCTCATATCACGAATCCTATAAGCCTATACAGAATCATCATGAATAACTCAAGAAATATTATGTCACATAAAATAGTGTCAAGTGTCCTACGGTATGGCGTACTTGGTAAATTAAGCACGTAAAAATAGGATCGTGGAATCAACTCTCTAAGTGACGTTACACGACTCCGCGTACGGCGTCGACACCCGAATCTTGTTCAGAAGCTAAGCAACGTCTCACGGTCCTAGGTTGAGAAGGCACATCACAAGAATATATATATATGTAAAAATAAACACAAGCATATAATAGAACATGATCTACTGCAAGTTTGGCAATGTACACTTGCCTGGGTTCTAAACACCGACAAGTGCTCCTGAAAAAGTGGAATCTGCACGTACACCTCTGGATGCTGAAACAAACATCACCAATATTCTTAGAATACTTGAAATAGCTAGGATTGACTACCCATATGTCCAATTTGGACACAGAAGTAAAATTGACAGTTTTGGATCAAAGCGGGATCCACATGTGGCCTACTTCGCACCGAAAAATGTGTCAAAGACAAAGTTCTCCAAATTTGTCAAACTTAGTGTCTACGAGTCCAGAATGATGATACAAACTCAACGCAATGTTCAGAACTGGATTTCGATAAGCCGATCATGAAATTGCCTGTTATGTAGAACCGTAGGGCCTACAAAACGGTGTTTCGTCAATGTTCTCAAATTCGAACCAAACTTGGGGCACAAGACCAACGTAACGTTGCAAATCCATTGGCATAAGTTTCATTGCGAACCGACGAGTACACACAGTTATGGCGAGGTATCGGAATAGGCCGATACGATATTTTTTGGCGGATACGCGTTGATTCCGACATGTACACACGTCCAAATCGAATTCCATGAAAGCCCACACGTCTGCGTTCATGTTACGCACCATTCGGTGATATCCGCACGCGACTACATGGCCTCGTTTGGCAGAACGGACCCCGTATTGGAGATTTTTGGTTCTTTAAAAATAAGTTTTTGGTCAATTTTAACGCTGAATTAACAACAATATAAAATAAATTAAAATAAACTATTTTAAGAGATTAAAACTCGATTATGTTGTCTTTAATCTAGAAAACTCGATTAAGTTTTTGGTTTACTAGTTTAAATGAAAACGGCTTTGGAAAACAGGGTGTTGGGACAGTTTCAAATGATCCTGAAATCAAGTTTTTTCTTGATTTTGGATCGCAATTTGCGATCAACAGGAAAAAATAATTAACTAAACTATTTGAAAGGAATTGAAGAGAGATAGATTGTGAATATACCAGCGAAAATGGAATATGAAATGGACGAGCGAGGAGGGAGAAAACTCTGCACGAAGGGAGGGCCGAAGCTACCTGTGCGCATGCGCGCACGGTCGGCCGTGCGGCTGCTACTGTGCCCCTGCTATGCGCGCGACGGCGCATCGGGCGGTGGTCCTAACCGGGGGCGGTCGCTGTAAGTGGTGGTGCTGGTAGCGGTGGTGTGGTTTAGGATTAGGGTTAGGATTTTATGCATGTACATGATATATATATATATATATATATATATATATATATATATATATATATATATGGGAAGGGGCTTACACGGGTTGGGGTCTGGGTTAGGTTAGCGGGTAGGGTCGTTTAGTTACGTTTTTTTTTCTTAAATTTTTTTTCTTGACTAATTCATTTCCTTATTTTATAGAAAATTTCCAAAAATAGTTAGGTACTTGAAAAAAAATTATAGAAAATTTATATTTCTTCCAACAAATAATTTGCAACCAAAATCATATCAATTCAAAAGATATTTACTAAATATTAATGAATATTAAATTAGTTAAATAAATCCATAAATTCTATTTTCTACTTAATATTATATTGGAAACATGTAGGGGTTCGAATAACGCAACTCGAGTGTCATATGCGTAATAGGACCAGTTAGGCTCATAACATGGATTTAGTTGAAAGCAATAGGTTGGGGTGGTGTGTTAAAGTTGTACGCCACGACAAAAGTGTTAATTAATCATCGTTTTCTCGTAATTGTGTCGCAAAAGTTGTGCGACCAAAACAAAGCATGGGATTACGAATTTGTGAGTGATAGTCATGGCAGGAGCCTAATTTGACTCGTCTAAGTCGAGCATGCTAGGTTAGTTGGAAGGGAAAGGCTAGTGTTGTACTCAAGACCTTAAAACGATGGTGGTTGTTTCCAAAGTTCAATTAAATTATCGAATAAATATTTAAAATAAAAAAATATTACTAATTACCAAACTAACCCTATATAAAAACCAGGGTGCTCACAGTTATTCCTTTCTGGGGCACGATGAGTCAAAAGCGATGCCATCTTCAAAAATCTGCGACTCTGAATTTATCAGTTGGCTTAGGCCATTTTTACCATCGCTTCGATCTTCTGGCTGCATCTTCAGCTGAAGGCTATCCCAAGGATCTCTCAAATTTAACACTCAGTCACTTAGGCCTATCTCCAACATACACCACTCACATCCACCCTCGATGATTTCCAAATGCATTGTCGCAAGGGTCGTTCTATGGGTCTATAGTATTCATTTTGATTTGGCGGTCAAGTCTCTAGGGTCAGTTGACCCGAAGCTACGCTCGATAATTGTAAGTCATCGTGATGGACAGTTACTACGAACCGTGTTATATCTCCTCTTCAAATCTGAGCCATAACCCAATAATCCGATCCGAACGAACTTCTGAATTCGAGCACTTCATGCACCACCTCTGACGTATCTGTCAACTAAGCGTCGCCTAACCACCTAGAGTCTTACTATCTATCCCAGCCATAAATCGTCGAACTGCACTCATTAAAACTGTCTTCCATCACTCCATCGTTCTGTCCTGAATCCATCAAAATTTTGAACCGCCTTGCTCAACTTTTTGCACTACCACTTGCCATGATTTCTGAAATCTAATACTTGCTATGTTTCTTATACCTGCTCCGTTTCTTATCCGTATGCCAGCTTCACACTGCACGTCTAACTTGCTCGAGCGGCACAGTAATTTGCTTTAATGTTGCTCTCTCATTCCATTCCTTAGCCCGTCTTGATTTCTCCATGTTCTAACACAATCTTAAATTCATATCGCATTCACTCGTTGCCTCAATCCGCCTCAGTACTGCAAGTGTTAACTTTTAATCTGACTTAACATCAACTAGCCTTGCCTCATGCCCGTTCACGTCTTCCGGAGAATTCGTCCACCATCGTTGTACCGTTTCGCCAATTTTGCTTTTGCTAAACTCTGAGTCAAACTCCTCGAGTGCCAATATCCAAAATTCTTTAAGTTCGTACGAATCCATCGCATTGATCCTCCAAAACCAAATCGTGTTCCATTGCTCGACCAACTGCTCTCTTGCGTTGCCAAAATCTGTAGTCCGTTCTCGCTACTCTTTGATACATCCATCGCTCGCGCATGCATGCCCCAACTGTTTATTCTTTATGCTCAACTCTCTTTTTGTATCAATGAATGCTCCACAGTACTTCCAAATCGCGCAAGCGAACTCTGATATTCAGCTTTCCATCTTGACCGATCTCATCATATTTTTAATACTTGGTCCGCATCACTCCTTCGAATTCCAAACACTATTTCTATTGCTTGTTCCGTTCTCGCCCAACAAAACTTCTATTTACACAAGTCCGTTCCTAATCGCTCAAATCCAACGCATCGAAGAATATCCGAGTCAAACTCTATTGCACCAATTTCTGACACGATTCCGTACTAGCCCATCTGTGGCGAGCAAACCTATTTCTTATCTTGTTTCCAACATTTCCAACGTACGCACCACTCCTTACACTATAAAAATATGATAAAAAAGTGACATTTTTAGCGACGTTTGTTTCTTACGTCGTTATATTTTATGAATTTAGAGATATCATAAAATAATATCGCAGGACGTCGCTGTTAGCGATTATTAGTGACGCTTAGCGACTATGAATAATATTACAGAAGTCGATATCGCCAAATATCGTAAAACGTTGCTATTATTTTTATTATAGCGACGTTTAACGATGTAATATTCCATACGTTGCTAAATATTATAACATCTACGACGTTTAGCGACGTATGTTTAAAACATCGCTAACTTTTTCATATAGGTTTACAGATCGATTTCATTTCTCCTACTTCCAAAAAATTTCCAAATTCCCCCTTCCCCGTGTGAGCCTCCTGCGATCGTGCCCCCCCTCCCCGGCGGCTCAGGTAAACCCTAACCCCCCCCTCTCTCTAATAGTCTGAGTTGGGTTAGGGTTAGGGTTTCGACTGTGCTCCCCCCTCGACACCCTTCGGCGACTCAGGTGAACCCTAACCTCCTATCTCTCTCTCTCTCTCAGACATGACACACATACACACACACTCACATAATACAGACATACAAACACAAACACGACATGGACACACAAATACTGACACAAAACTAGGGTTAGGGCTAGTATGAAGAAAACAGAAACACAGACATGACACAGACACACAAAACTGACACAAACACAAATACGACACGGACACACAAACACTGACACAAAACTAGCTTTAGGTCAAACCCATTCCAATCTGTTCGGTTTAAATTTCTAGTGTTTACATAAATTTACATAAAATATAGATCCACACTTGTAAAGTATATAAATAAATATGTAAAATAAAGTTATATATCTCTAAATTTTATATGTAATCTGCAAATTGTTTGAAGGTAGAGCTTTTAGGTAAAAGTTGAGATAATATTGATAATTATGCGACTACAATTTATTTTTCAGGTAAAAGCCTCAAGAAGGCTTGCAGAAGTAATTTTCTTTCAGAGAATGGTTGACAATGAACACATGACGACACCTATTTAATACAGTTTGAAATCAGAGTTGTCTAGTTTTCGGATAGTCACGAATTATAAAATGGATACTTATGAACCACGATATGGATACTCACGCATCAAAACTCGAATACTCACGCATCAATAGGAGTTACTTTGATGAACATGTGTATCCATCTTTGCATCCATTTGGATAATATACTTGAAATGATGCATATTCATCTTTTCAGAAGTATCTATAAATGGATCTGAATTACTACCTACGTCATCGTTCGTAGATTTACAATCGTCATCCCGATGACATGTGCAGTGTGCGGGATGAATTCATACAGGGGGTGGAACAGTTCCTGTAGTTCGCCAAGGCATTTTCTCAGTACATGGATGCCACCAAAATTAAGTGTACATGTGTGAGATATCGCAACTTGAAATATCACTCAGAAGTGGATGTGATATATCATTTATACTCGAGGCATTTCACGCCGAATTACTATCAGAGAACCTCACATGGAGAACTTGTGTCTTTACCATCGGAGCTGAAGCCTTATATGGAGCCGTATATGGGTGTCACGACCACGCAAATTACAACGACGGGTGCGTGAACATGATTTTTGATGCTGCCGGGCCTAGTTTTGATTCGGACAATCAAGATGCAGCTGAGGAGGTACCGAATACCGATGCTGCAAAGTTTATGGAGTTACTGGAGAATCCAAGAACTCCATTATATCCTAGTTGTAAGGATCATTCACCGTTGGAGGTGGTTACAAGACTGTTGAGCATCAATTCCGATTTTAATATGTCGCAAGAATTCTACAACTGACTGATGAAGTTGATTATAGAGATCTTGCTGGCGGGTGCTAAGTTACCTAAAGACTTCTACCGGTCTAAGAGGATGGTGAGATTGCTCTGGATGGGATACAAAAAAATTGATGCATGTCGCAACGGGTGCGTGTTGTACTAAAAAGACGATAAGGATGACGATATATGCAGATTTTGTGGTGATGATCTCTACAAGAAAATATGTACATGAAGGTCTGTCTATGCAAGAAAAATGACCGATTCAATTCACTACTTACTTTTAACGCTGCAGTTGCAGAGGTTGTTTATGGTGAAGGAGACTACCGAAAATATGAGTTGGTACAGACGAGAACAAATTGAAGGAGTGTTGGATCACCCATCCGATGGAGAAGCATGGAATCACTTCGATCGAGAATATCACAATTTTGCTTTGGATTTGCGTAATATAAGATTGTTTCTCTCCTCCGACGATTTTATCCCATTCAAACTATCGGGCTCTCAGTATTCGTGTTGGCATATAATCGTCACTCCGTTCAACCTACCACCTTGGATTTGCATGAAGACTCTGGTTATGTTCTTAACCGTCATTATTCTGGGTCTGAATAATCTAAAGAGGAATATCGATGTGTACTTGCAACCGTTGATAGATGAGTTGGATCAGCTGTGGAAAGTAGGCACAAACATGTACGATGTTTCAAAAAAGCAGAATTTTCAGATGAGGGCAGCACTTATGTAGACCATCAACGACTTTTTGACTTATGGCATGTTATCGGGATGGAGCACTCATGGTCGTCTCTCTTATCTATATTGTATGGTCCGTACTAAGGATTTTTGTTTGAAATACGGAGAAAAATTGTGCTTCTTCGATTGTCATCAAAAAATTCTGCCGTCGGATCATCCTGTTCCGGAGGAACATGAATGTATTTCGTGCCGGCATTTTGGAGAAGGCAAATCCACCTCCAAGGTGGCCCGGAGATACAATATGGGAAGAGGTTAAAGATTTACCAAGTTCTATGAAAGAGCCTACTAAGGGGTACAACTGTGATAGATTTGGTCACACATAACAGGACGAAGAGGAGCATATTCTGGGATCTGTCATATTGGAGCACCAATCTGATCAGACATAACCTTGATATTATGTATATCGAGAAGAATTTGTTTGAAACATAATTAATACTGTGATGGACGTAAAGGGGAAGATGAAAGACAGTCACAAGGCCAGGTTTGACTTGAAAGAAATATGCAGACGCCCTGCGTTGCATTTGATAGAGTAAGAGAATGGAAAGTATAAGCAGCCTAAGATAATTTTTTTAATGGACAAGGAGGATAAAGGGAGACTTTTTAGGCGGATTCATGGGCTAAAATATCCAGACGGTTACGTGTCAAATCTGAGAAGATACGTTGACTCGAAAGATAATAAACTAACAAGTATGAAGAGCCACGACTGTCATGTATTCATGGATAGGTTAATTCCAATTATATTTTGGGAATTCTTACCGCATGTAGTTTAGGATCCATTGACTGAACTTAGCATATTCTTCAGGGATCTTTATTCTACAAAGTTGATCGTCGATCGTCTAGAAAAGCAAAAGAAGGACATTGCGGTAACACTGTGCAAGCTTGAAAGAGTGTTCCCTTCTGTATTCTTCGACTCCATGGAGCATTTGTCAATTCATCTTTCTTACGAGGTGTCATGTCCCTATCCCATAAGGGCCGATCGTCCTCGCTTGGTCCTTACAGAACCGATTTTCCTCGCTTAGGCACGATGTTGTACAAGACTAAGTTGCGCTTGCACCAGGAATAGTACCTGCACAAGACACAAGTTAGACAAAAATATACATATATAAGCACGGAATGTAAAAATGCAGAGAACCAAAGTTGAACACATTTGATAGGAACACAAAATACTTTCTTTATTGAATACTTGAAGATTGGGTTACAAAGTACTTGCTTGGCTGATAAAAATATGTCATAAATGGCTTACAAATCTTTTTACAAACCCAAAACTAGACACAATGCCCAAGCATCATATCCTTTTAGTAGGACCAAAAATCAAAACACCTAGCAGAAGAAGAGCTTGCACACTTGAGAGAAAAGCTTTGGAAAGCAACACGAGTACGGTTCTGCTTGAATGGATGCGCTCCTAAAGCTTCAAAATTCTTTCCAAACTCTCAATACCAGAACCTAGAGATTTGTCCACAAACGTGGGTCAATACTACAACATGTACTGGGGAACGACCGTGGCCAAACTCACATTCAAATCCATACTAAGTAAACAAGTGAAGCTAGCATTACTATTTTGTGATCTTTCTAGTTGTCTAGTTTCTTTTTAACAATTCATGCAAAAAACATAAACGATAGATTGAACCATGCATATGATAATTTCTTACTCATGGCCGAACGGTTATCCCTGTAGTTGACACACAAGTTAGCAATAATTTGTATATATGTATCTAACTTATGAATCAATCTTGGCATCAAAATATTTGGTATGCAAGAAGGTAAACCTAGCATATGACCTAACTACAGGATGGTCCATGGGTTTTCCCATGATTAGCAGCGGTGATTCAAGGTTCAGCTCTGCACTAGTACGCGCATGTATCAGCAGCAGTGACTCAAGGTTCAGCTCTGTACCAACACACACGAATACTAGCAGTTGTGACATCATGGTTCCGCTATTCACTAATAGACACATCACCCCACTAGATTACAAGGACCTTACCTCAGGGTAAAAAAAAATATCTTCCGGACCGATCGATTCACAATGCCCCAGGAACCGTTCGAGAGATAAAACCTTGTGCACAAGTTGTCCGAGACCAATGCATGACATGAAACATCTATCATATAAGATACTACTATGCACAGTTCTAAATAATAAGCACATGATTCTATCTTCTTGTTCTTATCACACAGATCATATTCAAAACATAAGGATTTTCTATAGACCGAGTTGTGCAGCATAGGAACGAGGGACATACAACATAAATTTGTTAATAAAGCAAAATTCTAATACTTAAAGCATGCAGTTCATTTCTTTTTAGCTTATCCCGTTAATGAAGTATCATTTGAAACATAGGAACATGCATCTAAAGTAAATTATAGATCATTTTTATTAGGCGTGCAGACTAAGGATTCATCGAAGGGCCGAAGCCACTCACCGAACGAATCAACGAGAGGATGGAAAAACCTTATGCAATGATCACTCCTTGGTTATGTGTGCTAAAATTGTAACAACACTTGGTTAGCATCCTTCAATCTCTTTCTCTTACGATTCAAAATGAATGCGCAAGCGAGAAAAGCGAATGATAAAAACCAAGTCATCGAAAGCAAGACAAAACACAAAGCAACACAAAACCAAGCAGCAAAATAACCAACGAAAACTCTTGGACTCATTTCAATAGAAGCCGTTCCATAAGTTTGAAGGGTTCATTATATTTCTTCCGTGATTGATTTGGCGGTAAGGTTTTTCCGAGACTCAATTCTCAACCGAGTCAAAGTAGAAAGTGTTCCATAAGTAAACCGCTAGAAGCGGGATATTACATAATACCCCACTGAGAAGAAGTTTGTCCTCGAAACTTAAGAGATCAAGGAGTCAAAAAATAAGGCATCAAGAGGTCAAAGGAATCAGACTTACAAACATCGTGTCCGCTAGCATCATGCTCAATATTTAACTAATAAACTCTAGGCCTTCTCGTCTGATCGGTTTGTCCATTAGCTTGAGCTGGAGCTGACACGGGATTATGATTCTCATTCTAACTGCTGTTGTCGTTGCGGTGCAGTACCGAAGCCCTAATGATTGGACATCTCGGATCACATGACCATGTTGTCCACATATGAAGCACCCCTTATTAAAGTGACGACAAAATTCCTTAGTATGACCCGGACGGCCGTAGAAGCTGCACTCCTTCCCGCAGTACTCATCTGTATCGACCTTCTTCTCGGTATTGGCCTTCTTTTCACCGTTGTGGTATCTTTTAGCATAAGGATTTCGAGGAGCCGATGCCTTTTCTGGAGCACTTTGTGGTATAAATTGCTCATTCTGTACCGTTACCTCAAAAGCTTGTATGTACGATTTACACTCTCGGTTCATAACATCCTTTCTCAGGTTGTCATTCAAGCCTCTTATGAATCGATGTGTACGGGACCCCTCATTAGGAATCATTGAGCTAGCAAAATTATCAAGCTTGGAGAATTCTGACTCATAGTCTTCGACGGACATGCTCCCTTGCTTAAGTTCAGTAAACTCATCTTCTTCTCTGCCTGACAGCTGGCGAAAGATATTGTGCAAGAAATACATCCTTGAACATTCTCCAAGTGATCTTACCATCCTGATGCTTTGTGGCAAGATCTAGCTTCTTAATTTGCCACCATTCGTGTGCACATAATCGCAGTTGTATGACTGTACACACCACCCTCTTGTTCGCAGGTATCGAAGCAAACTCAAACAAGCCCTCCAACTTGGCGACCCAGTCCATCACCTTATCGGGCGCGATCCTGCCTTCAAACTCTGAAGGGTTCAACTTTAGAAACTCGACACCCCTAAAGATAGACTTCCTGGCCGCCCGTACGTGAGGCTCATCAGTTTCTGCTAAGCCTTCTCCCCGAGGCTGTAAACCCCCAGATTTTTCAAATTAGGATTTTTTTCACAATTTTCTGGAATTTTTTGAGAATTTTCTGTAATTAAAATCAAGGTTTTAATTTTTAAATAATTTTTTATTTGATAATAAATAATATTAAAATATTATGGAAATAATAATTTTTGGTGTAAAATAAAAAACTGGACTTAGGGCAATTTTTCTGGAATTTATTGGGCCCCGGACCTATTTTAAAACACCTAAATCTATTTATTATTTATTTATTTATTGTTTAATGATTTAATTAATTATTATTATTATTTTTTTATTATTATTTTCCTAAACTAAAGCCCGGCCCATTCCCCCAGCCCAGCCAGGCCCACGGGCCTAGCCCGCTCACCCTACCGGGTCGGGTCGGGTCCGCCCGGCCGAACCCGACCCGCACCGCTAACCCGAACCCAACCCCAGTGACCCGGTCGTCACCCTCCCCGCGTTCGGCCGCTTCCGCCGCCTGCGCCGCGCGCCACGCCCGGCCACGCGGCGCCCCGCTCGGCCACGACCCCGCTTCCTCCTCCGCCTCCTCCTCCAGCCGACTCCTCCACTCCCCTTCTTAAACCCTCCCCCGTCGATCAGAATCCTCCCCTCCGGCCACCTCTCTCTCCGCCTCACCCCGACATGCGCCGCCACCGCTCCGCCCGTCGCCGACAGCCCGCCTCCGTCGTCCCAGCGGCCATCAACCCCTCGCCTCCAGCCCCGACCTCAGCCCAGTCACCGGAGACCCGTGTTCGAGCACGACGACCCCGCAGCCAGCGCAAATCTGCCGCCTCCAGCGCCGTGCCGCCCTCGCCGGCGCCGCCCAGCCCCCGGCGAGCCGCCCTCGGCCTCCCAGCGCGCCGTCGGCCAACGCCCAGCCCTCCTCCGGCCGGCGTCCCCTCGCCGGAGCAAAACCCTAACCCTAACCCTAATTTCCCCAATTTTTGTGTCGGACACGACGCGGACACGGTTTTCCTGATTTTTAGAGCCCTGTTCAGGTACTCATACATTTCTCCTCGCCGCCCCATTTTTAATTTCGTAATTTGTGTTGCGAAGCCTGTATGACCCTCTCGGTGCCCGGATAAACCGCTCGGGGCATCGCGTCCTGTGGTGATCGCACACCGCGATCCAAAAACAGGAAAAACCAGACCCTGTTTCACCCCGGAACTGAGTACGCCCCGCCAAACGGAACAACTTGGTCGTGCGCGGTCTTCACAAATACGTGCGCAGCGTTGATACGGACGTGTGAGATTTTGCGGAAGTCGATTCGGGTGTGCGTGCACACCGGGATCAACGCGTATCCGCGGACACCACCCCGTATCCGCCTTTTCTGAATCAAGCCCTAACTTCCTGTACACACGTCGGATCGAAACGAAACTTGCGCCATCGGAATCGTAGCGATACGCTGGTCCTGTGACCCAAGTTTGGTTCGATTCTGAGAACGTTGATAAAATCGCGTGTCGTGGGCCCCACAGGCCCCGCTCGACGGACGATTTCGTGATCGGCTCATCGGAATTCAATTCTGGAAGTTCCGTTGGGTTCGTATCATCGTTCCTGACCTGTTGACACTAAGTTTGGTAAATTTGGAGACCTTTGACCCTGATACGTTTTTCGGTGCAAAGCGGGCCCACATGCGGACCCCGTTTTGACCCAAAACTGTCGTTTTATCCTTGTCTCCAAATTGGACCCAAGGACAGGCGTTTCTAGCTATTTGATATCTTTTGAGCATGATGGTAATATTTATTTCAGCATCCGGAGTCATTTTTGAAAATTTCTCGAGAACACAATTGTAATTGGATCCAAACATCAGGCAAGTACCTGCACTTCAAGTTTATTCTTTATATTGTGATAATTAATTTCTTGCTCTACTAGTACCCTTGGTTGTTACACGTAGTGTTAGAATACTGGATTTTATGTCTTGAATATTGTATTTCATGTCTTGCTTTTCGTGTCGAGTGGGAGAATACTAGGAGGCATGTAGTTTACCTTTCCCCCTGTCGTGACTGCTAGCTGTTGGTATGCGACTGTACCATCAGCCTGATACTCGATTATTCGTGTCTGATAGTCGTCTATGACAGCCTGATTATCCTTATAACCCCCTACATGCCAACTATGTATTCTAAATACACAAGTTCGCGCACATAGTTTCTTATCGTGTTGCAGTTCTTGTTGTCTTGTTACAGTTACATTTCCTGTCACAATTTTATTCCTGTTTTACTCATATTCCTGGTTTATAGCAATTAATCATGTTTTACTTATAGTCCTTATTTATAGCATTATTTCTCAGTTAATTTCACTATTTATTTATGCATAATCTCAACATGATGCTTAGTCAGTTCTTTTCTATCTGTCACAAATATTTAGTTTAAATCTTGTTGTGCATTGTGTACTTTGCTCCTTTCCTGACTGGATCCGTTGTTTTAGGCGATGATGAGAACTTTGCCCCCACCTTTTATGGCCCATATGAGTAGTAGGTGATACAGTTGAGAAGCCGGTTCCCACTCAGGAGACTACTTCTGAGGAGTAGTTAGCAGTTAGTTATTCATTTTCTTACAGCACAGCAATCGGGTTTGTCCCCGATTTATCTTCTGGATTCTGTATTAAACCATGGATTTGTATATCACATTTAATCTATGAAATCTTAGCATTCCTATTTTCTGTTATTTTTCTTGTCTATTTATTTACTGTGGATGAGATAGATTTTATTACCTGTGATTATGATCTAGACAGCGTACTATCGCCGACACTGCGGCGTAGGCTGGACGTACCCACGTACACGTGCCCGAATATCTGGGTGTGGGTCGTGACACGTTTTTGTGGTGGCCCATGCAGGTCAACGACTAAATTGTTCGATTTTAACTTAGAGACCGAACAGACCTGCAATAAGATTAAGGATTTAGGAAGAAGCTCATCCACTTGATTGAATCGTTCTTGATATTCATATCGGCTTCGAATCATTTTATTGACTTGCATCCTGCCTTGATTCCTGTGCGCCCCTTATCATTTATTTTGGATGCAGAGTAAAGGATCTATCAGCAAGCGACGAGGTTCCTACAAGATCACCACGAGATGCTCTACCAGCATGACCATGGAGAACGCGCAGACTCCTGGAGTAGCTAATGCGCGTAAGTGATTTGTAGATACCATTCCTAGTATTGTTTAGCTCGTGCCTATTGGTTCGTGACCTCAGCCCCAACCTAGAAATTTTAAACTTGCTAATAACCTGGAATGCTTTTATATTGATAACCGTAGAGATTGTAGAATCTTTTGCTATTGTGCTTATTGTAGGTTGTTTTATGAACTTAAATAATTTGTACCTCCTTTTTATCATCATCTAGCGTACTTATATTCGTTGCACCTTGACTTATGCTGCTAGTATAGCCTAGTTTTGTAAGCTTACTCTTTATCAAGCTTGTTCATGAAATATGTATTAGTGGGTCGACACACTAATACAATTGTCTATTCAGAATCAGTGTATTACGGTCTGATCAACCTTAGTGCATTTTGATTCGCCCTTCGCACTACTTTACGTGGATTGAGATATATAGTTGACTAGTATACTTGCCCTCTAGACATGTCCAAGCATATCATATAGGTTACACAACTATATTAAAACGAGCATTACCAAGATAGGATTCAATCCACAAATCGCTTGACAATTTTCCACCTGAATTCTTTAAACTCCTTGATCCCGATACTTCTGTTCTATCACCTCACCCTTGAACTCTTTATTATTGATCTTCGCCTTCCCTTATTTCAAAAAGACGAAACCTCGTGCTTGGTATAAGTCTGATATACAGAGAATACTAGATATGTCCCATAGGCCGATCACATACTTGAGAATTTTTTTTTTTCGAAATTAAGGACATATCATGATCGGCGTTGAAGTTTCGAGGATTGAATGACATGAGTAACCATATTAAGGAATATTTTCTTAAAGTATATAGTCTTTTGTGATGAATGGGTAAACTCTAAGTTGGGTAGCAATGCATTTGTCAACTCGAGAGGAATGTCTTTTGGATTGTGACAAAGTAAGGTTAGATTGGAAGAAGCAAGCCATTCTAATTTTGAAAATTTAGAGGGGTGACTAAGATGATTAATGAATTGATATCGAGGACCCAATAGTTGTATCTTAGGTACATGATAATGCAAGTAAAATCATCAATTTGAATTTAGAGGATAGAATTATAGAATTTCAAGACTTGAACATTGGTGGACTACATTTAAATTATTATGATGACTTGAATTAAGAATAAAAATTTGATGGTTGGACTACCTAGTTGGATTATTGAGGATGTGAATGAAATTTAAAAAGTTGAAGCATACAATTGTGAATTGGAATACTATTGGACTCGAATCACTTCTAGAGGAAATTATGATAGTTAATCGTGAGGCAAATTCATAAGCATGTGCAAATCTTGAAAATGTTATATGGGCTTAATCTAAAATTTGCCTGTGGGTAATTGGAGGAAGAAAGAAGTAATAACCATAGGTTAAATTTTTTATTGGAACAAGTAGTCATCTTAATCATGAAGTGATTGCAGTGGACATGATTAGGATTTAAATTATCGCAAGGAGATTGCGATTGATGTACGTGAAGGATTAATAGATTATGGCTTAATTTTAAATTTCGAGGACGAAATTCTTATAAGTTGGGTAGATTGTAAACACCCAGATTTTTCAAATTGGGATTTTTTCACAATTTTCTGGAATTTTTTGGGAATTTTCTGTAATTAAAATCAAGGTTTTAATTTTTAAATGATTTTTCTAATTGATAATAAATAATATTAAAATATTATGGAAATAATATTTTTTGGTGTAAAATGAAAAACTGGACTTAGGGCAATTTTTCTGGAATTTATTGGGCCCCGGACCTATTTTAAAACACCTAAATCTATTTATTAATTATTTATTTATTTATTTATTGTTTAATGATTTTATTAATTATTATTATTTTTATTTTTATTATTATTTTCCTAAACTAAAGCCCGGCCCATTCCCCCAGCCCAGCCCGGCCCACGGGCCCAGCCCGCTCACCCTACCGGGTCGGGTCGGGTCCGCCCGGCCGAACCCGACCCGCACCGCTAACCCGAATCCAACCCCAGTGACCCGGTCGTCACCCTCCCCGCGTCCGGCCGCTTCCGCCAACTGCGCCGCGCGCCAGGCCCGGCCACGCGGCGCCCCGCTCGGCCACGACCCCGCTTCCTCCTCCGCCTCCTCCGCCAGCCGACTCCTCCACTCCCCTTCTTAAACCCTCCCCTATCGATCAGAATCCTCCCCTTCGGCCGCCTCTCTCCTCCGCCTCACCCCGACACGCGCCGCCACCGCTCCGCCCGTCGCCGGCAGCCCGCCTCCGTCGTCCCAGCGGCCCTCAACCCCTCGCCTCCAGCCCCGACCTCAGCCCAGTCACCGGAGACCCGTGCTCGAGCACGACGACCCCGCAGCCAACGCAAATCCGCCGCCTCCGACGCCATGCCGCCCTCGCCGGCGCCGCCCAGCCCCCGGCGAGCCGCCCTCGGCCTCCCAGCGCGCCGCCGGCCAACGCCCAGCCCTCCTTCGGCCGGCGTCCCCTCGCCGGAGCAAAACCCTAACCCTAATTTCCCCAATTTTCGTGTCGGACACGATGCGGATACGGTTTTCTTGATTTTCAGAGCCCTGTTCAGGTACTCATATCTTTCTCCTCGCCGCCCCGTTTTTAATTCCGTAATTTGCGTTGCGAAGCCTGTATGACCCTCTCGGTACCCGGATAAACCGCTCGGGGCATCGCGTCCTGTGGTGATCGCACACCGCGATCCAAAAACAGGAAAAACCAGACCCTGTTTCACCCCGGAACTGAGTACGCCCCGCCAAACGGGACGACTTGGTCGTGCGCGGTCTTCACAGATACGTGCGCAGCGTTGATACGGACTTGTGAAATTTTGCGGAAATCGATTCGGGTGTGCGTGCACACCGGGATCAACGCGTATCCGCGGACACCGCTCCGTATCCGCCTTTTCTGAATCAAGCCCTAACTTCCTGTACACATGTCGGATCGAAACGAAACTTATGCCATCATAATCGTAGCGATACGCTGGTCCTGTGACCCAAGTTTGGTTCGATTCTGAGAACGTTGATGAAATCGCGTGTCGTGGGCCCCATAGGCCCCGCTCGACGGGCGATTTCGTGATCGGCTCATCGGAATTCAATTCTGGAAGTTCCGTTGGATTCGTATCATCGTTCCTGACCTGTTGACACTAAGTTTGGTGAATTTGGAGACCTTTGACCCTGACACGTTTTTCGGTGCAAAGCGGGCCCACATGCGGACCCCGTTTTGACCCAAAACTGCCGTTTTACCCTTGTCTCCAAATTGGACCCAAGGACAGGCGTTTCTAGCTATTTGATATCTTCTGAGCATGATGGTAATATTTATTTCAGCATCCGAAGTCATTTCTGGAAATTCCTCGAGAACACAACTGTAATTGGATCCAAACATCAGACAAGTACCTGCACTTCAAGTTTATTCTTTATATTGTGATAATTAATTCCTTGCTCTACTAGTACCCTTGGTTGTTACACGTAGTGTTAGAATACTGGATTTCATGTCTTGAATATTGTATTTCATGTCTTGCTTTTCGTGTCGGGTGGAAGAATACTAGGAGGCATGTAGTTTACCCTTCCCCCTGTCGTGACTGCTAGCTGTTGGTACGCGACTGTACCATCAGCCTGATACTCGATTATTCATGTCTGATAGTCGTCTATGACGGCCTGATTAGCCTTATAACCCCCTACATGCCAACTATGTATTCTAAATACACAAGTTTGCGCACATAGTTTCTTGTCGTGTTGCAGTTCTTGTTGTCTTGTTACAGTTACATTTCCTGTCATAATTTTATTCCTGTTTTACTCATATTCCTGGTTTATAGCAATTAATCATGTTTTACTTATAGTCCTTATTTATAGCATTATTTCTCAGTTAATTTCACTATTTATTTATGCATAATCTCAACATGATGCTTAGTCAGTTCTTTTCTACCTGTCACAAATATTTAGTTTAAATCTTGTTGTGCATTGTGTACTTTGCTCCTTTCCTGACTGGATCCGTTGTTTTAGGCGATGATGAGAACTTTGCCCCCACCTTTTATGGCCCATATGAGTAGCAGGTGATACAGTTGAGAAGCCGGTTCCCACTCAGGAGACTACTTCTGAGGAGTAGTTAGCAGTTAGTTATTCATTTTCTTACAGCACAGCAATCGGGTTTGTCCCCGATTTATCTTCTGGATTCTGTATTAAACCATGGATTTGTATATCACATTTAATCTATGAAATCTTAGCATTCCTATTTTCTGTTATTTTCCTTGTCTATTTATTTACTGTGGATGAGATAGATTTTATTACCTGTGATTATGACCTAGATAGCGTACTACCGCCGACACTGCGGCGTAGGCAGGACGTACCCACGTACTCGTGCCCAAATATCCGGGTACGGGTCGTGACAGAGGCACATTTGCGGCTATTACAGGTGTCACGGCGGTCCCCGATGCACCACTGTTGGCTGTGTAGTTACTATTTGAGTCAGATAGTCAAGCTATTATTGTTGTACCAAGGCTCTAGCATCATCCCATTGCTACTGAGCTTCGAACCGTTCTTGTTAGGCTTCATGTCGATCATTCTGATTTTTGAACATAGCTATCAGCCTATCGACTTGGTCATTGCTTACGCTCGTTGCGCGCGATATCCCTTAGTTATCTGTTTTAGCCATCCTGCTAACAAAAGCGAGTAGCTTGTATTAGTCTCATAACGTATTATGGACTTATTGCATGGGACGTTGGGTTTTTCATACTTTTAAGACTAGGACATATTATACCATCAATTTACTTATATAGATTCACAGCCTTTTTTTTGAAATCCGGGACTTTTGAAATCAATTGAAAACTTATATCATTTTTAAAAACGATATTTAAGGAGGCCAAGGACGTAAAGTCGTGCTCTGATACCACCCGTGACTGCTCCGATCCCGTAAGGACCGATCGTCCTTGCTTGGTCCTTACCGAACCGATCGTCCTCGCTTCGGCGCGATGTCGTGCAAGCCTAAGTTGCGCTTGCACCAGTCATAGTACTTGCAAAAGACACAAGTTAGACAAAAATATACATATATATAAGTACGGAATATAAAAATGCAGAGAAGCAAAGTTGAACACATTTGATAGGAACAGAAAATACTTTCTTTATTGAATACTTGAATATTGGATTACAAAGTACTTGCTTGGCTGATACAAAATATGACATAGATGGCTTACAACTCTTTTTACAAACCCAAAACTAGCCACAATGCCTAAGCATCATATCCTTTTAGTAAGACCAAAATCAAAACACCTAGCAGAAGAAGAGCTTGCACACTGGAGGGGAAAGCTTAGGGAAGCAACACGAGCATAGTTTCACTTGAAGGGATGCATTCCTAAATCTTCAAAATGATTAACAAACTCTCGCTACTAGAACCTGGAGATTTGCCCACAAACGTGGGTCAGTACTACAACATGTACTGGTGAACGACCGTAGCCAAACTCACCTTGAAATCCATACTAAGTAAACAAGTGAAGCTAGCATTAATATTTTATGATCTTTCTACTTGTCTAGTTTCTTTTTAAAAATTTGTAACGTTCCAGTACCAAAATACGTAGGACTATGAATACGTACCATGCCAGCTACACATTCGATCAGACTCTGATCTGACTCAAATACGTATAAGTTGTATTATAATGGTCACTATCTAGATAATCCAGTAAATATAAATATCTATGACTCAATCCATAATGAACAGAATACAACAAGAATGAGCTACATGTGCTAAAGTCGGCCGCCCAGTAACACACAAGCTCGAATAGACTCGAAAAAGAAATATGAGTCTATAAAAACTAGGCTACATCAGCAGATGAATCAATAATATAAATGAATAGCATAACTCTAGTAGAAATGATATAAATACCTGGTACCAATACCCACATAGCAAAGCAACCCAAATCAGCAACTCCAGTTAGGCTCCACAATAATCTATGCTGTAAAACTGGCAATGGACCAGGTCCTCAGAGGGGACGTAACAAGGTACAAGAAATAACATGCCAAAGTAAAATAGTATAATGCCACATACTCAAGGATAAACTATTATAACCATATAAGTGATATGCACATGAGAACATCACTCGTACTCAGGCTGAAACCACTACAGACTCTGTGTCGGGGAGCCCATGGCAGCAAGTAATATCTCTTAGGGCCAGTAAATATGCCAAAGATCTGGGAAAGAGTCTAAGGCACCTCCAGTAACATAGTATATATATATATATAAACATAATCAGCTTGTAGTATGGTGTGCCTCTCCCCACCCAATGTAACCTCACGTCTCATATCCACCACGTCTCATGTCAATAACACACAAGATCAGGGCCTCTAGCTAGTACAACGAGTCATAATGATATATATATATATATATAATATGCAAGTCTCATATAACAAGTACTGTAATCCTATACAGAATTATCATAAATACCTCAAGAAGGATTCTGTCACATTAAATAGTATCAAGTGTCCTACGGTTTGACGTACAAGGATACAAGCACGCGAAATAGGATTGGGGTATTAACTCTCTAAGTGACGTTACTCGACTCCGCGTACGGCATCGACACCCGAATCTTGTTCGGATACTAAGCAACGTCTCACGGCCCTAGGATAAACACACACATCAACTATATCAAATAACTATAATAACTAAATAAGATAATTAAGGCAAGGAATTGTGATACATCATGGCAAGGTTACTTGACTGCTGTCTATGGCTATGATGTTGTCTGTCCGACCATCCTCTGCTGAAAGAGTAGCAGGTCCAAGATTTTCTGTTAAATAATATATTCTAATCAATAACCATACATGCTAACTACTCTAGGACAATACGAAAGATCGTTGCACAACCTCAAGTTTCAGTTGATGTTCTTGTCCAACAATCCAATAGTTATATAGCATTGAATAATGTGCCAAGATACATGTGCCATGCCACTCTCAAAATATGTTATGAGAGTGTCTTACATCGACATACCACACGTACTTATAGGAACTTACATGTGTTTGGCTACACGTAGTCCTATATGTGCGTAGGAACGTATCGATGTCGCAAAACTTGCACCATTGCTATCATATTCATCTAACATGCATGAAATCTCTTAATCATGTATTTTAACATCATTTATTACTGAATTAATCATAATTAATATTTTGAAATTATTTCTAAATAATCAAAATAACCAAACATAGGCATTGCATGTTATTATTCGCTTCGGACGACAACTAGTCATTCTAACAAACTTTGACACATAGCCTTGAAATACAACCTCCATGTTGGCATCCAAATATGATTAAATAAGAAATTAATACATTAAATATTCTAGAATTAATATACATTAATTTTTAGAATTTATTTACTTCAGTAAAATATAACAACTATCAAAGAACTATAACTAGTCTTTATGCGACGTGTCCATGTCAAGGTGTTTGATGATAAACAAAAGAATGAAACTAGGTTTATACGAAACCCTTTCTTTGTTACAAACAAGAAAAAAAAAGTAGTACAATTAATCCTATACGAGGATGTTAAGTACAATAAAAATGATTCTGGGGAAAAATTGCTATAGAGTCTGATCTGCGGTCGATCACTTTGTCCCTTGGACCACACGATGATGAAGAAGTGCTGTAGAAGAAGAAGAAGAAGCTTCAATATTGTAGGAGGGATTGGATTCTCTTTGCCAAAGTCGTCAATCACTACTCTCTGTCTGTGCTCTCTCTCTCTCTCTCTTTTTCGATCTCTGATCTTGATCCCTTTTCTTCCACCCTCGTCTCCTGTGACCGGAGGTCTCTATTTATAAAGCTCAGTCACAGTAACTGTCCAGTCGACGTAGAAGCCAAACTGTGAAGAGAGTGGCACTCTTTACGCGGTAATTATAATAACTGCTACCCCACGTCTGAATGATCTCCTGAATCCGCGTATGACGCGTGTCCCATTATGAGGTAACGCATATAACCGCTCCTAGAAGATCACGGCATGCAAGCCACGTAGGTAACTGCTCCTTGCGTAAAGATGGTTGGCATAAAAGCCAAATAACTGTCTTATTGGCATAAAATCCAAATAGCTTTCTTGTTGGCGTAAAAGCCAAATAGCTGTCTTGTTGGCGTAAAAGCCAAATAGTTGTCTTGTTGGCGTAAAAGCCAAATAGCGTAAAGCTTGATACTGTATGAATAATAGATAACCAGCGTAAAACTAGCCAATTATCCTTCCTGACTGAGGTCTTGAGCGTATTCTGGGCTAAATAGCCTTATCATGTACCTTTGCAAATATAGCCTGAGTTGGCATATTTCGAGGAGATAGCATACGGCGTACTCCTATAGTTAAAAATAGTCTGGTTGGCGTAAAACGCAAGGATGGTGATGTGAGCGTATTAGTCACAGTTTTAGCTCTCTCAGTCATTAAAAAATAGAACAAAATCTCGTGCATTAAATGCAGAGATCTGCCTCCATCTCGTGCATTAAATGCAGAGATATGCCCTCGAGCTCTGTACGACAGACAGCTTTTGACGTGGCGTCTGATTTTGTCTCATATTGAGCGTAAGGACTCATTTCTGCCCATGTAGAATAGGCAGCATATTCCTTGAATGCGTAAAAACTAACTTGTATCAAAGATTTGTCACTAAACGACAGCCTGGGCCTCTGTGCAGAATCATCATTACAGCCGTCCTCTTGATCGTCGTGCAGTACTCTTTGTCTGTAGTCAGGTTTACTGTTTTGTCTGATAAGTTCATTCGAGGAATACGAAGAGTTCCTCGTACGATTTTATACTGCATTAAAAGCAGACATATTTTATGCTGTAGGGAGGTGTAGCAATCTTTTACGCCTAAACAGCCTTGAAGCGCTGCTTTACGCGGGCATCTCTGAGAATGTTGACGAAATACCGTTTCGTAGGTCCCACGGTTCCACTTGATGTGCGATTTCGTGACCGGCTTATTGAAATCTAGTTCTGGATGTTTTATTCGGTTCGTATCATTATTCTAGACTCGTAGACACTAAGTTTGATAAATTTGGAGAACTTTGTCTCTGGCACATTTTTGGTGCGAAGTGGGCTACATGCGGATCCCGCTTTGACCAGAAACTGTCAATTCTGCCCCTGTGTTCAAATTGGACTTATGGATAGTTAAACCTAGCTATTTTATATATTTTGAGAGCAATGTTGATATTTGTTTCAGCATCCGAAGGCGTACCTGGAGATTCCACTATTACAAGAGCAATTGACGGAGCTTAGAACCTAGGCAAGTGTACCTTGCCAACTTGCAGAAGATCTTGTGCTATTATTTGCTTGTATTCTTTCATATACTTCTATGATGTACCTGTTCAACCTAAGACTATGAGATGTTGCTTAACGTTCAAACAAGATTTGGGTGTCGACGCCGTACGCGGATTCGTGTAACGTCACTTAGAGAGTTGATACCATGATCCTATATTTTTTTACGTGCTTGTTATACCAAGTATGTCATACCATAGGACACTTGACACTATTCATGTGACAAAATCTTTCCTGAGTTACTCATGGTGATTCTATATAAGCTTACATTATTCGTGACATAAGACTTGTATATACATAGATATAATTATGACTCGCTGTACAAGCTAGAGGTCATGATCTTGCGTGTTATAGACATGAGATATTGTGGACATGAGACGTAAGGTTACATTGGGTAGGAATAGACACACAGGCTACAGGCTGATTATATATATATATATATATATATATATATATATATATATATATATATATATATATATATATATATATATATATATATATATATACTTTACTTTACTTTTGGAGGTGCTTTAGTCTCTGTACCAGAGCTTGGCCCATTACGTGATATTCTTGCTGCTACGGGATCCCCGATACAGAGCTTGTAGTGGTCTCAGCCTGAGTACTAGTGATGTTCTTATTTGTATTTTACTTAGCTGGTTACATAGCTTGTCCTGAGGATCTATTTTTCTATTTATTGTATTTTATTTGGCTTGAGTATTTTTGTACTTTGCTATGTCCCCTGAGGACCTGGATCCGAATTATATTCCCAGGTTCAACAGAGGAGAATTACTCCGAGATATACGGGATAGGAGCTGACGCTGGAGCAGTACTAGCACCAAAGGACGAGGTTGTGCCGGAGGATTTCTTCTGAGTATTTCAGTTTCATACTCAGTTATTTATGCTCATTATTATTTTATATCTGGACTCGTGGACATATGTATTGGTGATATTCTCTTTCCTTTATTGTGTCGGGTTGTTCTCTAAGACACTATTTACTTGTACTTATTGATGGACTATTTTCTTTATCTATTATCTTGATTGATTTATCATATTGAATTATGTTTACTTTTTGTGGATGAGATTGGGATTATACTGTGATAGATGTTGTAGACTGCATTTATATTTATTACAACATAAGTGCACTCTAACGGGTCCATTAAATTGGGTTTTCCCATTGAAGTTGTGTTGCTGGCCATTGCCACGTGGCTAGTCCCTCGATATTTTGGGACTGGGGCATGACATAATTTTTGTGGTATCCCATGCAGGTCTACGACTATATTGCTTTGGTTTCAACTAAGGAACCGAGCAAGCCTGCGATTAGGATAGGATAAATTAAAGGATCTCATCCACTTGTTGATCTGTTCTTGACCTCTATATCAACTTTAAAATAATTTCTTGATTTGCATCCTGCCTTGATTCATCTGTGTGCATCTCATAGTTTTATTTTACGCCACACAGCGTTGAAGCTATGTTTTACGCGGGCTTTATGTATGTTGGGGGTTTTACGCGTATAATTCTCCAGAATATTTTTCATGCTTCTACAAGACCCCCTTCAAAGTTTTTAAATTCCTCGTAATTTGAAATACTTTGAATGAAGCATGAAACGGTTAAATTTGACTCGTTCTGCGAGGCTGATTTTTCGGAGATATTTAGGAAGTTGTTGGGATTTGGTATGTTCTTTTCTGCCTATATAAAGGCAAGTGAGTGAACCTATTTTTTCATACTTCCTTCACCAAAAAGATGGTTGCCGAGATCTATCGGGCTGACCTGAAGAAGAAGAATATCATGCTCTTCCAGTATATAAGGAGCCGTAAAAAGAGGCATCTTCGAGCAAATATCCTCTGCAATGATGGATCATGGAAGGATATTATAGCTTCCTTTGCTCGGGATAATCAGCATTTTTATATGGCAATTTTTCCAGGAGAGAGGAAGGGTCTTATCGGGCCACACAGCTTGCTAGCTGTATTTTTCTCTATTATGAAGCTGGACGCAGGTGGGCAGCTTGGCCGTGTCTTCCAGTAATGGATCCATGAGCCAGCGACGAGACTCCCGCGAGTACACCACAAGGTGTTGTGATCACCTACGACGATGGGGTGACACCACTAAGTGGAGATCCCTCCACTCAACAAAGCAATCAAGCAGATCAGTATGCCTCAAGGTTCCGGCGAGACAATATTCCACCACCACCACAGTTTACTCCACCGATGCCCATTTTTCACCAGGACAGCCTATGGACGGACAGCAGATGTTCTAAACGTTCTATGCAATGATGAAATCATAACAACATGTTCATCAAGAGGCCCAGCAACGCCAGGCGGAGAACTTGAGGAACTGCTTAGTGATAGCACTGGAGCAGGCGAACCCACCAACTAGACGGCCATTGACGGGATCTATCACTGATTTCCTCCAGCTGATGTCTCGTACCTTTTCAGGAAAGGAGGAGGCCACTGAAGTTCATGAGTGGCTTACAAACACTCAACACCAATTAGAAGCAGCTAAGCTTCCGATTGAGTGTTGGATGACTGTCGTCAGGATGCAGTTGACGGACAATGCACATCACTGATAGCTATTTGAGGAGAGACGGCTCAGACCGGACCGAGTCACTTGGGAGGAGTTCTCTAGACTTTTCCAGGAGATGTACATTCCAGCCATTGCCAGAGCGAAACTTTGGGACAAGTTTAACCGCCTCAATCAAGGCAACATAATGGTAGAAGAGTACAATACAGTTCATCCATTTGAGTTGCTTTGCCCCTAAACTAATTTCGACAGAAGAAGAGAAGGCAGAGAAATTCTTTGACGGACTAAACTTTGAGCTACAGAGACTGTCACGCCCCAGTCCCAAAATATGTAAGACTAGGACACGTAAGCATGTCAGCCGCATGGATATGGCAACTCTAATATATGGAAACCAAAATCCATACGTATGCTGTAATATGAATAACAATTCATAAGTGGTAAAAACTATCACAAGTCACAGGGTACAATCTAAATCTCATCCATATAAATCGAATATAAATAAATAACCAATATCTATGAAACTAGATCTCAATCTAAAGTATCTAAAGATGATAGATGGATAAAAAAATCCACTACCAACTAGAATATATAAGTGCAACATAACAAACACAATATAAGAATATCAACTAACAATCACGGGGCTCGAAGAGAAGACCTTCTCGCAATATACGTAGCAAGTTCGGATCTGCGCTCCTGCGAATACTCATGAACATCTACACCTGGAAAGGGACCAGGTTCTCAGAAGGACATAACAAGATACATAGAAGCATGCCAATAATGTACTGAAATAAATATCCAATGGGTCGCCTAACCATCTATGTGAATGCAGTTTGAGAAAAAAATTCCAACAAGTGGGCTATCTGACTAAAAATAGGATTGGCATGACTCTCTCGGAGAATCAGGGGCCTAAAAAGCATATCGTCTTTTGAATGGCAGAGGCCGCCAGATAATATATAATATATAAGGGTCATCATCGCCCGTATCTCTAGCAGAGCTTCCGGGTTACAAAAGAAAAAGTGCAAAGAAGTCTAAATGCCTTACTTGTTGTTCTCCCCACCCCATGCTCTAAGCATGTCACATCCGTGACACAATTTGGTTCATAGCCTATCTTTAGTACAATAGCCCAACCCTGTAACCAAACAAGGACAAGGATTGGACCACCATACTACAATAGGCTATGTCCCTGAACTACTAATAACTATTGAGTCTTTTAGCATGCAAAGTTTTTAACAGCGGTTATCCCTAACGCACGGCCCACACGTACCGGAGGCCAACTCAATACGCAGTTCGTGATCTATATGAGACTCACAACTCGTGTAATAACTGTGTCACGGCCAATGAACCTAATGATGCTTCATGATAATGGGACGGTCTCATAAACAAGATCAATGCATATACATAATAAAAATAAATCACGACGACACCATCGTTGCACCCAAGTTTCCTTGGACGCACATTTTATATAGCAGTTAAAATATATGAACTAATGACAGAAAATAAATATGTATGCATGTCACGACCCGCACCCAGAAAATCGGGCATGAGTCGTGGGTACGTCCAGCCTACGCCGCAGCATCGACGGTAGAACGCTGTCTAGGTCAACTAACTAGATAATGATCTCACACAAAAATCGACCATGACCTCTCCAAAAGGAGGGCAACCACACAATCAATATATAAACCTGTCAAGATCTCAACTCCAAACGGAGGAGCAATAGCATAATGATAATCAAGTACTCAATCACGAATCTAAGCACGATAAGATAACAAAGAAGACTAACAACTATAAAGTCTAACCAACAATAACTACTACAACAACCACAACATCAATAATAATAATACAACAATATCCAAAATAATATACAAACAAGGTCTCAATCCAAAACCGGAGATAAATCCGGTGCTAAAAGCTAATAAAAATAACAACAATGTCTCAGTGATCCCGGCTACCAACCCGAAAATCACTCCTAAACTAGAGGGTCCCTGTTTGCACCATCGACAGGCTCAGGTCCATAAAACGTCGGACACCAATCCTCCGGATACTCTAAAAAATATGTCCAGTCAGGACTAGAGCAAGTACATCTCTAACAGCAGTTCCATTTAAATGATAAAAACTATAAAACAGTTATAGCAAGTAGCAAGAAGAATGAAGCAAGTATGAAACAAGAAAATATGTATAACTGGTGCATAAAGGTAAAGATGCATGGATATCACAGCAAGATAGAAATAACTACAAGATACAGGAAATCTAAGCTAAGATCAGGTCCGTGCACATGAACGTGTAGTGAGTCTAGCATAAAAAACATGTAGTGAGCCAAGTCCAAAAATATGTAAGTGAGACAAGTCAAGAAATGCATGAGAGTCCAGACTATAAAGAATGAACTCGGTGTCTTTGAAATACTTGTTTCGACATGTAAACGGCTAGGGGTAAGTACGGCTCACCGCGCACTGGGTGCGCGGCTGCTATCATTCCAGATTAGACCAGAGGGAGTGATGCCTGATGATTCCAGATGGGAATATTTACATGTCTACTCGAGTATTTCCCCGCCCCGACTAATACAAGTGGATCCAAGACCCGACACGCAAATCAAGATTAGTCCAGCCTGAACATGAATGATGCCTGTAGGTGATGCCTGTAGGTGATGCCAGTAGTGATTCCAGAATAGAGGCCAGAAACATAAAATGTACGTGTCGCAAGTAAATGAATCCAGAAATATCAATCAGTATCCCGTGTTGTGCCAGAATAATCAGATGATACTATACTAGAAGCTGAATCATAATAATCATCAAATAATAAAAACTATCAGAGATTGTACTCGCCTGACATCCTGAGTAACTAGCGATCCGAACTGGTGTCGCAAGGACCTAATGCGAAAAGTAAGGTTAAACATGGTTCTAATAAGTTAAACAGATATAAAATAACTAAAAATAGGCTTCTAGGGTCGTTCTAGGTCAAACGAGTCAAACCGGTGAAATCTGGGTCAAAAAGTCAACTCTGGGTCCAAAAAGTCAACTCTAGGTCAAAACTAGGTCAAAAGTTGACTTTGGCGGTCAACCGAGTCAACTACGGTCAAGTATGGGTCAAACTAGGGTGCTCTTGAATTTTTAGGTCAAACCGAGCTCATTAAGCTAGAAAACTCACAAACTCGCCTCCTTGAGATACCGGGATACCCTCGGTATCCGATACCTCAACCTAGGCTATATACCCCGCCTATACCCTCTAAAACCTATGCTAGCACGCGTAAATATATACACATATACATATAAAAATCACTCCAATACTATTCCTAGGCTATTGCTCAAAACCCCCGTTCGAAACCCAATACCTTGGTTATCTTAAGGTATTGAAATACCTCGGTATCTCAAGGTATTGAGATACCGCTCTAAACTCAACCCGACTACCCCTCTAGCTAACTAACTATGCATAAACATATATATCTAGCTATAATCTAGGCTAAAATATAGATATCTAATACATATAGGCATATACCTATATATCTATATATATATATATCTCACAACACACATATACCTTACCTTATACCCATTCTCAATACATATATATCTATATCTAGTCTCTATACCTTTATATAACTATATGTATAGGCTATTATACATATATCTAACACATATAAGTATCTACATAGCTATATGTATCTATATTCACACATACACACAATACACATATACACATACCTTATATCTATATACCTTACCTTACCTTACCTTACTCTCAAATATATAAATATATCTATCTAGATATCTAACTGTCTATCTACCTAAATAACTATGTAGTTATCTATCTATCTATCTATCTAAGTATCTATATATATAACTATCTATTATCTAGTATCTACCTATCTAATATCTATCTAACTAGATACCTATCTATTTATATCTAGATATCAACTACCTATCTATCTATCTATCTATCTATCTATCTATCTAACTATCCATCTATTATCTATCTATGTATCAAACTATTTACCTATCCATCTAATATCTATATAGTATCTAGATATCTATCTATTCATAAATCTATCTATCTATTTATATCTAGCTATCTACTTACCTATGTATCTATGTATCTATCTATCTATCTATTTATTTATCTAACTTATCTATCTATCTAACAATAGATATATATATCTATACATATCACTCTCTCCCTCGCTCGCTGCTAGCTGTTGCTGCTGCTTACCCTGCTGCTGCTGCTGCTTAAAACTGCTGCTGCTGCTGCTTTTCATTGCTGCTGCTTTTCATTGCTGCTGCTGCTGCTTTTCACTGCTGCTGCTGCTGCTTATTCTGATGCTGCTGCTGCTTTTCATTGCTGCTACTGCTGCTGCTTTTTAAATGCTGCTGCTGCTGCTGCTTTTTAAATGCTGAAGGCTGCTTTTTAAATGCTGAATGCGGCTGCTTTTTAAATGCTGAATGCTGCTGCTGCTGCTGTTCATGCTGCCTGCTGCTGCTGTTCAGTCCACCCCCCTCTCACTCTCACACACACACACACACACAACCAGATACAGACACACATATATATACATATATCTATATATATATATATATACAACCATATATATATATATATATATATATATATATATATATATATACACACACAAGTCTCTCTCTCTCTCTCTATATATATATACACACTAACACATCTACTAACATATATACTTATACACACATATAACTATATATATACATAACTAAATACCTATATATATACACTTATATCTACTCTCTAACACTCACACTAACACACTCACAAACACACTAACACACACACACACATACAAATATATACATATATATATATATATATATATATATATATATATATATATATATATATATATATATATATATAAACACACATATTAGTATATATATGCACACATACAAATATATATATATATATACCAATACACACACACTCTAAGATATATATACATACACATACATATATATACATATATATATATATATATATATATATATATATATATATATATATATACATATACACACACAAGCACACTTACACATACATATATATATATACACATAGACATGTACACACACAAGCACATAGATATAAATACACACATATATATACAAATATGTATACATAAACACACATACATATAATTATATACATATATATATATATATATATATATATATATATATATATATATAGACACATATACACTAACACAACACAACACACAACAACACACAAACAACACGCCCCACTCACGCCCAACGACCCCGACACTCACCAACACCCTAAAATATATAAAATATAACTCGAAAACTCTAGCACACACTCCCCGATACTAACCCAACGCGCACACAAGCCCGAAACGAGGAAACCAAGTCAAAATAGCCGTTCGGTCATTTCGACGAACACGTGGTGCGCGGCTCGGAAAACCTCCTGAAACGCACACCAAACGAACTCAGAATCGGTCCAAAATTTACCCACACACTTTAAACGATGCCTAGATCCTAGAAAATGTACTCCCGTATCGATTCTAGGTCCGTGGCGGGAACGCGCACGCACTTAGAATCGGCGACGACGAAAAGCCCCAATTTCGTCCGAAACGCCCGTTTCTCCGCGACACGACTTCCCGTGTCCAAACGGAGATACGTACTCACCCTCTAGACATTCGATAACGTCTACCTAGATCCGTCTAACCTAGGGCATCACCCAAAATTGGGCCAAATTTGGATTTCATCCGAAATTGACACAAAACCTAGTGTTAAAGTCTCTAAACACTACCAAACTAGTTCCAACTTCCTCCTACGGGTAGTCTTAGGGTCTAGGAAGGTTCTAAAACACTAATTACACTACACAAAAATAATTAGGAAGGAAAAAGTTAGGTTTTACCTCTTGGGAGTTGAAATCCCAAGGCCAAAGTCTCACAACCCCTAGAAATCACCTCCCTCAAGCTCCAAGCCACCAACTCTAGATTCCACACTAGATCTAAGCTCCTCACACCTAGGTTGGAGAAAAATGTAGGGTTAGGGTTCACAATCATGGAGAATAGAAGAAGAAAGAAGAGGAAATGATGCTTAGTTGAAGTAGGAAGGAGAAATAAGTAGAAATGGAGAGTGGAGAAGAAGGAGAAGAAGAAGTGATAAAGAAATGAGGTGGGGAAGAAAGGGACTGCTGTGTTCTCATGGAAATGGGGTTGTTTTGGTCGGCCAAAGCAAGTAAAGGGGGTTGCCAAGTTTCCAAATTCCCAAAACACCCCTATTTGACTTGGTTTCGGGTTCCGGGTTCCAAAAGCACTCAAACTAGCTCCAAATCTCTCCCACTAACCTTCTAAAAATAAAATAAATATTCCTAAGCCCCAAAATAATTCTCACAAGGGTGTGGGATGGGTCGGACATGGGTCCACTAGGGTCTGACATAGGTCCAGGCTAGCCAAAATCCTAAAACAATCAAATAAAGAATAATGCAATCACTAATTAATTATAA
The DNA here is from genome assembly GCA_036927795.1 of Iris macrosiphon. NCBI lineage: Eukaryota > Viridiplantae > Streptophyta > Magnoliopsida > Asparagales > Iridaceae > Iris > Iris macrosiphon. Next base: position 348,540,779 of record JAYESA010000004.1, read on the forward strand.
ATACAATTAATTATAAATAATACACAATTAACTAAACTAAAATAAAAAAAACTCGGTTCTGGAAATGGGGTGGTGACAATGCAACACATGGAATATGAATAACAGTACAATGGCAAGATAACATGTCTGGCAAGAGAGCTGCAAAATGTAACGTCCAGATGTCAAACACAAAGAGTCAGAAACTACGGCCTCAGAATGAACGTCTCCGGATGCTAAAATAAATATCACCAACGTTCCTAGAATAAGCGAGATAGCTAGAAATCACTACCCTTTCGTCCAATTTGGACACAAGGGCAAAACAGTAATTTCGGATCAAAGCGGGCTCCACATGTGGGCCACTTTGCAACAAAAAGCGTGCCAGGGGTAAAGATCTCTAAAAGAGACAAAATATAGGTCAAATAAACTCTAAATGTCAGTACGAACTCAACGGTATGTCCAAATGTGGATTCCGGTGAGCAGAACACAATTTTGCCCAAAAAGTCAAACGTGGGGCCCGCCAATAGGCGACTTGGTCAACTATCTCAAAATTGTGTAAAAATTGGGTCACAGGACCATCGTAATACCATGAGTCCAGGGACGCAAGTTTCGTCGTATTCTGACGAGCGTGCACTAAATGGCGTAGAGTTTTACAAAAGTTACGACACGGGGGATTTTCTGCGAATATGGGCTGATTCCGACGCACACACGCGTCCAAATCAATTTTTGCGAAAGTCCATACGTCTAGATATACTGTGCGCATCTTTTGGTATACTTGGTACATGACGGGGCGGTCCCGTTTGGCAGGACGCGCTCTGTATCGCAATTTCTGAAAGATGAGAAAGTAGGTTTTTCGGAATTTTTAACTTAGTTTAATTTTACATACAGCATCAAATAAAATAATATAATTGACAGAAAATAATCTAGGTTAGGTAGTCTTCGCATAGCAAAAGAAAAAAAACCAAATTCGGGTCTCTGTGGTGGGAGATACGAGTCCGTGAACATAGGTAGTTACCGCAGTTTTCTGCTATCCCAAAAGTTATCGTTTTTTGCCAACTTGGTCGCTATTTTTGTCTAGATTTACGTGATGTTCGAGGTAAACCAATATACAGATATGGAAGAGGGATAGGTCGTGAACATACCGGTGAAGATAGAATCGAGTTTGGTCGAGCGAGGGCACGAAAAATGAGGCGTGAACACAGCTTCGCTGAAGTCAAATTCTGTAGTGTACGTGCGTTGACGCGGACGGCGACGATCGGCGGTGCTGCTCGCGAGGTGGAGCTCTGGCGACGCGGCGGCTCTGGGGTGGTACTCCGGATTAGAGTTAGGGTTAGGGTTTTGGATACAATGGTGTTATATATAGAGAAGGAGATGGGTCAGATTACGTTGCGCGGGGGAAAAAGGCCGAGCGGGTGTGAGAAGAACGCGGGGGTTTGGGTAGTACTGTGCTCTGCTGCTGTTAGGAAGGTTCACGCGGGCCGGGTCTAGGACTAGTGGGTAGTGGGTTAGGGTAGGATATAGTTTGATTCATTAAGGATTATTTTTATTTTTATTTTTATTTTTCTTATTCTTATTCTAATTCTTTTATTCTTAATTTCTATTTTCATTTTATTTCTAATTCTATTTCTATTCTCTTTTATAATATATATATATATATATATATATATATATATATATATATATATATATATATATATATATATATATATATATATATATATATATATATACATACATACATAAAAAATTCTAAAAATTATATTTTAGAGCATTCAATTAATTTGTCAGTCGTCCACAGGGTCTCCTACATGGAATAAATTAAAAAAAATTATAATTGCTCCTTAAAATCTCCTAGATGTACAAACACCTAAAATAAAAATTAAATAAATCTTATTTCTTCTAATTAGTTAATAATTACTATAAATTAATTAATAATTAATTAAAAAGATTAATACGGTTTTTAGAATTAGGGGCTTTACATTCTACCCAACTTAAAATAATTTCGTCCTCAAAATTTAAAATAGGGTAGGGTTCCTCTATCTAATCTCACTTGATCACAATATAAAAGAATTTATCTCATGTTTAATAATGCAATTTCTACCCAACTTAGAATTTACCCATCTATCACATAAGGCTATGCATTTAAGAAAACTATTCTTCAAATTATTTAATCATGTCATCCAATCCTCAAAGTTTTAACACCCAAATTATATCATATATGATATGCCTTTACTTACAAAAGATAGTCACCAATAATGCGGTTGGCCTATGGGGTATATCTAGTACTCTCTGTGTATCAACTTATACCAAGCACGAAGTTTCGTCTTTCCGAAATAAGGGAAGACAGAAAACAATAATAAAGAGTTCAAGGTGGAGGTAATAGGATACATGTATGGGATCAAGGCATTTAAGGAATTCAAAAGGAATTATCAAGGCAGTTATGGATTGAAATCCTATTTGGTAAGTTCTTATTCGTATGCTCGTATCAGTATAGTTATGTAATCGATACGATATGCTCAGACACGTTTAGGGGTAAGTATATATGTCTATTAGTCAACTATATATCTCAATCCATGTAAGGTAGTCATGCGAAGAGCAAACCAAGTGCACTAAGGTTAGCTAGACCTTAATACACCGATTCTGATTAGGCAATTGTATCATTGTGTGCACCCAATAATACATATGTCATGAGCAAGCTCGATAAAAGAATAAGCTTACAAAAACTAGGCTATAATAGCAGCATAAATCGAGGTAGTCCATAAAATATAAGTACTCCGGATTGTGATGAAAGAAGGTACGAAATAATTCAAGTTCACAAAAAAGGAATAGACTCTACAATCTCTACAGTTGTCATACTAACTCCTTGTCTAAGTCGTTAGTCGACCAAATAGGGGTATGAGCCTCTAAGTTCTACAGTCTGAATAAACACTATCGTCTTGTCATGCCCCAGTCCCAAAATACCGAGGGACTAGACACGTGGCAATGGCCAGCAGCACACACTGATGGACAAACCCAATTTAATAGATCCATCAGGGCGTACTTAAGCTGTAAAATAGAGTCTACGACAATATAGCACAACTAATCTCATCCATACAAGATAAAATATGATCCACAGAAATAAGAAATGTAAATCATCAACCAGTCTTAACAAAGTACTTCGGGGAACAACCCGATAAAATCTGATACACTGGTTCAACAAACCAAAATATAAATGAATGAATAAAGTAAATACTGAGCATGAAACATAGATGCTCAGAAAAAGTCTTCAGCTAACACCTCATCCTCGAAAAGCGGTATAACTCATGTATCAACTCCGGCTCCTGCTGCTATCCCGTATACCTCGGGATAGATCTCGTCTGCAAATCCTGGGGACATAATCCGGATCCAGGTCCTCAGGGGACATAGCAAGGTACAAGATAATACAAGCCAAAATAAATGCAGTACAGCAAATAATAAAATAAATAGGGTAAGTATGTAACTATCTATGTAAAATGCAAGTGAGAGCATCACTACTACTCAGGCTGAGCCACTACAAGCTCTGTGTAGTGGAGCCGATAGCAGTAATAACGAGTAATGTGTCTAGCTCTGCTGGAGAGTCTACGACCTCACAATAGTAGTAGATATATATATAAAATAGCATGTAGCCTGTGTGTCACTCCCCACTCAATGTAACCACACGTCTCATGTCCACAATGTCTCATGTACATGTCACGCACGATCATAGCTAATGCAACCAGTCATATAATATCTATGAATATAATGTCTATGTCAAATCCTGCATCCTATACAGAATCACCATGAATATCTCAGGAAGATTCTGTCTCATGAATAGTATCAAGTGTCCTGGGTTATGGTGTACTTGATAAGACAAGTACAAGAATGTAAAGGGTCACGAATGTCCATCTCTAGGTGACGTTACACAACTCTGCGTACAATGTTGGCACCCGACTAATAATCTGACGCTAAGTAAGTCACACGGTCCTAGGTCAAGCATGCACATCAATATAAATGAATCAAGAAAAATATGTAACAAGACTGCAAGTTTTGGCAAGGTACACTTGCCTGGGATTTGAATACCAACAGCTGTTCTTGTATCAGTGGATCCTGCAGGTACTCCTCCAAAATCTGTAATATAAATCACCAACAGTCTCAGAAAATATCAAATAACTAGAAACGTATGTCCTTAAGTCCAATTTGGACACAAGGGCAAAAATGACTGTTTTCTGGTCAAAGTGGGGTCCACATGTGGGCCGCTTTGCACCAAAAAATGCATCAGGGTCAAAGGTCTCCAAATTCGTCAAACTTAGTGTCAAAAAGTCAGGAATGATGATACAAACCCAACGGAACTTCCAGAATTGGATTCCGATGAGCCGATCACAAAACGACCGTCAAGTGGAGCCGCGGGGCCCACGATACGCGATTTTGTCAACGTTCTCCGAATCGAACCAAACTTGGGTCACAGGACTAGCGTATTGCTACGAGTTCGATGGCGCAAGTTTTGTTTCGATCCGACGAGTGTACACAAAGTTACAACGTGTTCCAGAACAGGCGGATACGGGACGTTGTCGGCGGATACGCGTTGATTCCGGTGTGCACGCATATCCAAATCAACTTCTGCAAAATCCCGCATGTCCGTATCAACGGCGCGCACGTTTCGGTAAAGACCGCGCGCGACCAAGTCGTCCCGTTTGGCGGGGCGCACTCAGTTTTGGGGTGAAACAGGACGTTGGTTTTCCTGTTTTTGGATCGCGGGTCGCGATCGCCACAGGATGCGACACACCGAGCGAGTTGTACAGGCATCGAGAGGGTTACACAGTCTATGCAACACAACTAACGAAAAAAAAATGGAATAATGAGGAGTGAGAATGGGTTACCTAAACAGGGCTCCGTGGAACAAGAATTCCTCGTGTCCGGGTGACTGTTTCGTGTCCTGGTTTGAATCTGCCGTATACGGGTCTGAGAGCTGTTGTATCCGTGTCCGCTGTGTCGGAGCTAGGGCTACGCTGGTCGTCGAGTTTGCGCGGGGCTGGGCGGAGGGCGGCGAGGTTTGAGTCGAGCGGGTTGTCAACAACTGGGCGGAGGGCGGTCGGCTGTGGGGTCTGGTCGGCTTTGGGAAGGCGGTGGATGGTAGAGACGGTGAGGGAATGGTCGGGGTGGTGATCTAGGCGGTGATCGGGCGGAGATGCGGTCGGCGGAGATGGTGGCTGTGGAGTCTGGTCGAGGCGGATGAGTTGGGGACGGGCGGAGGAAGGCTGTGGAGGCGGTGACAGGCGGAGGTCGGGGGAGATCTGGAGGAAGAAGACGACGGGGGAAGTTAGGGTTACGGCTAGGGGAGTTCATCAGGGCTGAGCTGCAGGCAGCGGAGGAGATGAGAGAGAGAGGGTGCGACGACGGCTAGGCGCGAACGTCGAGGGGTTTATATAGGGCCGGAACAGTATTTCCGTTAGGGTTTGGGAATAGGGTTCTGGCCGGGTTTCGGGTTCGGGTCGGGTTCGATTCGGATCCGATCCGACCCGTTAAGGCTAGGTTTGGTTCGGTTCAGTTTGGGTCGGTTTAGTTTGGTTTAATTCCAATTAAATCGGGTTCAGTCAGGGTTTAATTCGGTTTAGTTATACATTGGTTTTTAGGGCTTTTAAAAATGTTTTCGGAGTCCAATAAATTCACAGAAAATTATCCTATGTCCAGTTTTTCATTTTACACCAAAAAATATTATTTCCATAATATTTTAATATTAATTAACATCATTTAAAAATTATTTAATCACAAAATACCTTAGTTTTAATTCCCGAAAATTACAAAAAAATTGGGAAAATTTATTTTAAAATTTTTAGAAAAATCAGGGAGTTTACACGTCTTATGCTAGTATACAGTTAATGTCGTTCAGTTACACTTCAATAATAGGTCCCGAGGACTATGTGATACTATGTTGTGAGGCATAATATCCAACTTAAAATAATTAACTAATACTGTGACAGGCTTAAGGGAAATCTATAAAATAATCTTGCACTTGTAAATAAAGCATAAACTCTTATTGGGGTATACGAAGAAAAGATCTTGGTACATATTAGGGTCTCCTATTGTATTATATAGGTAATGGTCACCTTAAGTCTTAATTATAGTGCTCATAGAATAAAGGTGTCAACATTAAGAATGAAAGGGTTACTGGCTCTCAAGTGAAATAGAATATAACTTGTATCGAGGTGGGGGTACAATCACGCAATTTGAAACTAAAGGATAATCATCAGGTCACAATGTAAGCCCCCGGATTTTCAGAATTTTAAATTTGGATTTTTCCCCAATTTTTCTAAAATTTTTGGGAATTGAAACCTAGGCCTTTGTTGATTTAATGATTTTTTATTTTGGTTAATTTATATTAAAATATTATGGAAATAATATTTTATGGTGTAAAATAGGAAACCGGACACAGGGTATTTTTTTGCGGATTTATTGGACTCCGAAATCATTTCTAGAGCCCTGTAAACCGATGTAGAATTAAACCGAATTAAATCAGTGCCAACGCCCGACATCCCCATGAGAGCCGAAGCCAAGCCCAAGGAGCGTTGACCCAGCCCAAATCCTAGGTCTAACCCTAGTCCAATTTCTGTAGGTATAAATACCTAATTCCTTAAGTTTTTCTCCACAAAGAAAAAGAAGAATTACCAAAAATCCCTAATCCCTAAAATAATCCCAAAATCCCTAATTCTAGCCCTAACCCTAGCCGCCAGAGGCTACCCTTTCCCCAGCCGCCTCCGGCGAGACTCCGGCGCCGCTCCTCCGACCCAGCGGCGCAGCCCGACTCTGGCGCACCGCCCGCGTCCGTCTCCTCCCCGCCTCGCCGCTGAACCCTCAGCCGTCGACGACCTCATCTCTCTCCCCTGAACCCTATTTTTCCCCCCGCCGTGCCCGACACCTTCTTCCTCCGCCCTCAGCCCGCAGCCCAGACCTCCCGCTCCGCTCTGCCCGGCCACGCCTCCCCCGCTCAACCCCCGACCGCCTCCGTCCTCATCCTCGAACCTAAACCCCTCTCCTCCGCTGACACATTCCCTCTCCCCCTCGGCCACGATGCCTTCGTCTGAACCCTAGGCCGCCTTGGCGACTTCGTCCCCTACCCGAGTCTCCGCCTCCCCTCGACCTCTCCCATCTCTCCCTCGACCGACGACAGCACGCCGCTGCAAGGCACCAACACCACCTCCACAAGCCGACTCCTTCACCGATTCTCCCCATCGGCGCCAGCAACCGGAGCAGCCCCCGTGCAAACCCCTAGCCTCGCCGCCTCCCCCGTCACCCCCGATCCCGTCGACGTCTCCGTCCTACTCCGGCGAGCCCCGACGCCTTACGACAGAAACCCTAACCCTAGAGCAGCAGGATCCTACATCAGACACCGGACACAGGACGCAGGACTCGAAGTAGACGACTCAGACACGTCTTGGACACGTGAGAAACAACGTTCACGGAGCCCTGTTCAGGTAACGTTTTCTCTCTCCTCATAATTCCGATTTCGTTTCCGTCAGTTGCGTAGCGTAGATTGTATAACCCTCTCGGTGACCGTGCAACCCGCTCGGTTCATCGCGTCCTGTGGTGATCGCACACCGTGATCCAAAAACAGGAAAAATAACGCCCTGTTTTACCCCGGAACTGAGTACGCCCCGCCAACCGGGATGACTTGGTCGCACGCGGTCTTTATCGAACCGTGCGTGTCGTTGATACGGTCGTGTGGGATTTCACAGAAGTCGATTCGGAGGTGCGTGCACCCCGGAATCAACGCGTATCCGCCGACGACACCCCGTATCCGACCTTTCTGGAACACGCTGTAACTTTATGTACACACATCGGATCGAGACGAAACTTGCGCCATCGGACTCGTAGCAATACGCTGGTCCTGTGACCCAAGTTTGGTTCGATTCTGAAAACGTTGACAAAATCGCGTATCGTGGGCCCCACAGGCTCCACTTGACGGGCGATTTTGTGATCGGCTCATCGGAATCCAATTCTGTAAGTTCTGTTGGGTTCGTATCATCGTTTCTGACTTGTTGACACTAAGTTGGACAGATTTGGAGACCTTTGACCCGGACACGCTTCTCGGTGCAAAGTGGCCCACATGTGGACCCCGCCTTGGCCCAAAAATGTCATTTTTGCCCTTGTGTCCAAATTGGACTCAAGGACAGGCGTTTCTAGCTATTTAATATTTTCTGAATCTAATGGTAATATTTATTGCAGCAACCGGAGTAGTACCTACAGATCACACTGAGACCAGAGCTACAGTTGGAGCCAGGACCCCAGGCAAGTGTACCTTGCCAAACATGCAGCTTTGCTACTTACTTCCTTGACTTAGTTATATATCAGTGGGCAAGTATACCTTGCCAACTTTATATTTTTTGTTGCATTTTCCTTGATTCATTATATTGCTGTGCATGCTTGACCTAGGACCGTGTGACGTACTTAGCGTCCGATTATTAGTCGGGTGCCAACACCGTACGCGGTGTTGTGTATTGTCATCTAGAGATGGACATTCGTAACCCCTTTACATTCTCGTACTTGTCTTATCAAGTACACTATAACCCAGGACACTTGACACTATTCATGGACAGGATCTTTCTGAGATATTCATGGTGATTCTGTATAGGATACAGACTTTATGGCATTGACATTATATTCCTAGATACTCTATGACTTCTGCATTAGATACGATCGTGCGTGACATGGACATGAGGCATCATGGACATGAGACGTATAATTACATTGGGTGGGGAGAGACACACAGGCTACAGGCTGACCATATATATACACCCATATTATTGTGAGGCACAAGACTCTGAAGCCCGAGCTTGGCCCATTACTCATTATTACTACTGCTACCGGCTCCCCGACACAGAGCTTGTAGCGGCGTCAGCCTGAGTTCTAGTGCTGCTCTCAGCTTGCATATCACTTAGCTGGTTATTTAGTATTCCCTTATTGTTCCATCTATTGCTGGAGAGACCCGCAGACTACAGGTTGACTATATTATGCCGGCTACTCAGTCTCCCGCTGAGCTAGACCACCTCATGATACCACCGCTACCGGCTCCCCTACACAGAGCTTGTAGTTGTTTCAACCTGAGTACCATTGATGTTCTCTCTTGCAATCCACATAGATGGTTATATAGCTTACCCTATTTATTTCATTCTCTGTTGCACTGCATTTATTTTGGCTTGTATTTTCTGTACCTTGCTGTCCCCTGAGGACCTGGATCCGAATTATGTCCCCGGGATTAGTAGAGGAGATCCACCCAGAGTTATACAGTACAGGAGCATTAGCAGGAGCTGATACAGGAGCTGTACCGACACCTGAGGACGAGATTGTGCTAGAGGACTTCTCCTGGGTATTGCCTTGAGATACTCATTTATTACTATTTCCAGTTCCTTTATTTCCAGTCTATTGCATTGATGTATCAGACTTGTTCTCGGATTGTTCTCCGAGACACTTTTATTGAGATTTGTTAGTTATTCCTATTTGCATTATTCTTGCATTTGATATGTGATTATCTGTTGTGGATGAGATTAGCTTAGACTGTGACTTGTATCATTGAACCTACATATTCTTATATTACAGCTTAAGCATGCCCCGATGGATCCATTAAATTGGGTTTGTCCATCGCTGTGTGCTGCTGGCCATTATCACGCGTCCGGTTCCTCGGTATTTTGGGATTGGGGCGTGACACACAATCTACAAGAACAACTCAAACTTATCAAGCTTTAACTACCAAGCACAAAATTTTCAAATTTTAAGATTACAACTGTAACCTTAGCAACTATATATCCTAACATAGAATAAAATCACTCGGTCTACAATCAGAATGGTTAGGAGGCACGAATTGAAAGATGAAGGAAAGAAAACGTAATTAGTCGTCGCACAATAATGAGCGCTAAGGGTTCAGAGGAACAAGTCATAAAACTAAATGGAAAGACTCTAGATAATGTCATGGTTTCTTGAGGGAAGGTTGTTGCTAATATCTGTGTTCGAGGTATGATTAAGGGAATATTACATTTTATTCCTCTTGGCTTCCTAAGGTACTATTTGCTAGTATCAGGACAAGAACCTAAATTTATGGTTCTATAATACTATCTCACTATGAAAGTTAAGTTTGGTCCTAATATTCAACCTTGGATTTTTATTGGTTCCTCAATGCTAGGGTCAAACACTATGATCAAATTTCAAAATAATCTTAGTAGTGTTTATACTAATCTCAAGTCCTTCATAAATATCTCAAGGGATAATGGTAGGCCAATCTATAGATAAGGAATGCTATGGCTCACTAGATATTCTAAACTTAGTGATGTGTCAATGCTCTAGTTGTATTCTTAGTAGGTGTGTTACCCTAATTTTCATCCTAATAACAAGGGTTCCTATATTCTAGGAGAGGCTATACTCAAGGAACTATTAGGGAAGCACATGAATCAAGAATTATACAATAGTTTAAATAGAACAGATTGAAAGAAATATGAATCATAGTCAAATGTGGATGAGATCCTATACTCTATTCCTAGGTGCAGGCTTGTTCGGTACAGTAACGTAACCGAGACAATATGCTCTCGACCTACATGGGCCACCACAAAAGTATGTCACGCCCCAGTCCCAAAATATGTAGGACTAGGACACGTAAGTATGTCAGCCGCATGGATATGGCAACTGTAATCCCCCTGATTTTCAAAAAATTTTAAATTTGGAATTTTTTACCATTTCTGGAATTACTGTGATTTTTCTGAATTTAAAACCAGGTTCTTTAATTATTAGTGAATTTTTAAATGTTATTAATTAATATTAAAATATTATGAAAATAATATTTTATGGTGTAAAATGAAAAACTAGACATAGGATATTTTTCCGGGAATTTATTGGACCTCGGATTGATTTTAAAAACCCTAAAACTATTATTTTTATTTATTATTTAATTTATTGATTTAATTATCTTTAAATCCGGCCCAATAGCAGACCGGCCCAAACCCACCAACCCGGCCCAATGGGCGGCCCAGCCCGCATTGCTGCCGGGTCGGGTCGGGTCCACCGCCGCCCGACCCGTCCACCCGTCCATCCGAGACCCGCTCCCTCTCTCCCCCAACCTCTCCTCTACCCGACGCCTGAGCTTCCGCCGCCTGAACGGTCGCCGCTGCCGGCCGTTGGCTACCCCGCGCCTCTTCCTCTTCCCTCACCGTCCGACTCCTCCGCTCCGACTTCCCCTCACCGAACGCCACCTCTCCCTCTCCCTCGACCACTATTTAAAGCCCAACCCGCCGACAGCTCCTCCCCCACCGTGCCCTAGCTCCGGCCAACTCCCTCCCCTAGCCTCGCCGAGCCCTCGCCACCACGCCACCTCGCCGCTGCCGCCGCCTCCCGCCCAACTCCGCCGCAGCCAGCAGCTCTTCTTCTTCTTCCTCCTCTTCTCCATCAGCAAGCCGCAGCAGCAGCCAACGACAGCGCCGCCGCGCCGCCTCCGGCTGCTCAGCCCCTGCGCCGTGCTCCGCCGACGTCGCCGCCCCTCCGCCGCAGAGCCCCAGCCCGCCTCGCCGTCCTCCTGCGCCGCTCCGTCAGCAAACTGAACCCTAAACCTAATTTTCCAATCGGACACAGCAGGACACAGAAGGCCGGACACAGAACCCTAACCCTAGTGAACAGTACCCTGACACAATTTGGACGCGTGTCGGACACGAGCTAAACTCGGTTTTCTGGAACCCACTTCAGGTATCCGTAACTTTTGACTCGTAGCTCGAAATTCGATTCTGTAAATTGTGTCGCGTAGCCTGTTCGACCCTCTCGGTGCCCGGACAAACCGCTCGGGGCATCGCGTCCTGTGGTGATCGCACACCGCGATCCAAAAACAGGAAAAAACCAGACCCTGATTCACCCCGGAATCGAGTACGCCCCACCAAACGGGACGACTTGGTCACGTGCGGTCTTCACCGACACGTGAGCATCGTTGATACGGACGTGCGGGCTTTCGCAGAAGCTGATTCGGATGTGCGTGCACACCGGAATCAGTGCGTATCCGCGGACACCGCCCCGTATCCGAGTTTTCTGTTTCTCGCTGTAACTTAGTGTACACAAGTCAGATCGAGACGAAACTTGCGCCATTGGACTCGTAGCAATACGATGGACCTGTGAGCCAAGTTTGGTTCGATTCTGAGAACGTTGACAAAATCGTGTGTCGTGGGCCCCACAGGCTCCACCCGACGGGCGATTTTGAGAACGGCTCATCGGAATCTAATTCTGGAAGTTTCGTTGGGTTCGTAACATCGTTCCTGACCTGTTGACACTAAGTTGGACTGTTTTTGAGACCTTTGATCCTGGCGCATTTTTCGGTGCAAAGCGGCCCACATTTGGAACCCGCCTTGACCCAAAAATGACGTTTTGCCCTTGTCTCCAAATTGGACTCAAGGACAAGCGATCCTAGCTGATTAATATTTTTTGGATCTGTTGGTGATGTCTATTTCAGCAACCGGAGTACTGCCTGAAAATCCAGCTATTGCCAGAGCTACAATTGAAACAGGAAATCCAGGCAAGTGTACCTTGCCATAAAATACAGTTTATTGATTCATTTTGATTCTCTTGCTTTAATTTATGTGACTGTGGTACTTGCCCTATCAAGTATATTATCCCCAGGACACCTGACACAAGCATGATACAGAATCTTCCTGATTATTCAAGGGGGTTAGTATAAGATATAGATTTCATGATTTAAGCTTTAGAACTTAATAAATGACTGACTGTATTAGTTTCAATCTTGCGTAACATGAACATTGAGATCTGTGACGTGAGATTCATTGGGTGGGGAGAGTATTACCATATCAAGGCTGAATATATATTATATATTGTTATCTGGAAGTGTCCTAGTCTCTGACACAGAGCTTTGGCACCTGTACTGGCCCTTCGAGAATCACTGCTATGGGTTCTTATCACTGATCCTGTAGTAGTCTCAGCCTGAGTATGAATAATAACTCTCACTTGCATGATCACTTAGATGGTTTTAATTATTTAACCGGATTTGTTTGATAGTAACATCGGCATGCCACTGTCTTAAACTTATTAATTTCTTGTGCTTCTCTTGTGTTTAATATTTTGGTTGACTTGCATGCTCATTCACTGTATTATGGCTCGTATTCTTCTGTACCTTGTTACGTCCCTCTGAGGACCTAGTTTTTGTTCTCCAGTTATAGCAGACGAGAGCTACCCAGAGGTGTACGGAACAGGGGCACTACTCGGAGCAGTACCTGGACCTGAAGACGAGGTGATTGCTGAGGACTTCTCCTGAACAAATGCTTCGCCCTGCTCAGTCTTATGGCCAATAAACTTTATTCCTGTTTAATTGAACTCTTTAATTCCTGTCTTTGAGAACTTGTGTAACAGACTTAATATCGGATTGTTCTCCAATTTATTTACTTTGCCTGGTTGTTGTTTAAATATTTTATTTGATGATGTTGTTATCTTATATCTGTGGACGAGATTAGTAAACCCTGACTGATATTGTACAGCTTAAGTATGTCCGATGGATCCATTAAATTGGGTTTGTCCATCGGTGCATGCTGCTGGCCATAATCACGCATCCAGTCCCTCGGTATTTTGGGACTGGGGCGTGACAGCAACTCCAATATATGGAAACCAAAACCCATACGTACGCTGTAATATGAATAAAAATTGACAAGTGGTCAAAACTATTATAAGTCATAGGGTACAATCTAAATCTCATCCACATAAATCGAATATAAATAAATAATATCTATGAAACTAGATCTCAATATAAAGTATCTAAAGATGATAGTTGGATGGAAACAAATCCACTACCAACTAGAATATATAAGTGCAACATAACAAACACAATATAAGAATATCAACTGACAATCATGGGGCTCAAAGAGCAGACCTCCTCGCAATATACGTAGCAAGTCCGGATCTGCGCTCCTGCGAATACTCATGAACATCTACACCTGGAAAGGGACCAGGTCCTCAGAGGAACATAACAAGATACATAGAAGCATGCCAATAACGTACTAAAATAAATATCCAATGGGTCGCCTAATCATCTATGTGAATGCAGTTTGAGAACAACTTTCCAATAAGTGGGCTATCTGGCTAAAAATGAGATTGGCATGACTCTCTCAGAGAATCAGGGGCCTAAAAAGCATGTCGTCTTTTGAACGGCAGAGGCCACCTGATAATATATAATATATAAGGATCATCACCGCCCGTATCTCCAGCGGAGCTTCCGGGTTACAAAAGAAAAAGTGCAAAGGAGCCCAAATTCCTTACTTGTTGTTCTCCCCACCCCATGCTCTAAGCATGTCACATCCATACACGATTTGGTTCATAGCCTATCTTTAGTAAAATATCCCAAACCTACAACCAAACAAGGACAAAGATTGGACCACCGTACTACAATAGGCTATATCCCTGAACTACTAATAACTGTTGAGCCTTCTAGCATGCAAAGTTTCTAACAGCGGTTATCCCTAACGCACGGCCCATACGTACCGGAGGCCAACTCAATACGCAGTCCGTGATCTATATGAGACTCATAACTCGTGTAACAACTATGTTACGGCCAATGAATCTAATGATGCTTCATGATAATGGGACGGTCTCATAAACAAAGTCAATGCATATACATAATAAAAATAAATCACGATGACACCGTCGTTGCACCCATGTTTCCTTGGACGCGCATTTTATATAGAAGTTAAAACATATGAAATAATGACAAAAAATAAAGATGCATGCAACATATGGAATATGAATAACATTACAATGGCAATGTATACTTGCCTGGCAAGAGAGCTGCAAAATGTAACGTCCAGATGTCAAACACCAAGAGTCAGAAACTACGGCCTCAGAATGAACATCTCAGGATGCTGAAATAAATATCACCAACATTCCCAGAATAAGCGAGATAGCTAAAAATCACTACCCTTTCGTCCAATTTGGACACAGGGGCAAAACGGTAATTTTGGGTCAAAGCGGGATCCACATGTGGGCCACTTTGCACCGAAAAGCGTGCCAGGGTAAAGATCTCTAAAAAAGACAAAATATAGGTCAAACAAAATTTAAATGTCAGTACAAACTCAACGGTATATCCAAATGTGAATTCCGGTGAGCAGAACAATTTTGCCCAAAAAGTCAACCGTGGGGCCCGCCAATAGGCGACTTGGTCAACTGTCTTAGAATTGCGTGAAAATTGGATCACAGGACCAGCGCGATACCATGAGTCTATTGGTGCAAGTTTCTTCATATTCTGACGAGCGTGCACTAAATGGCGCAGGGTTTTGCAAAAGTTGTGACACGGGAGATTTTCTGCAGATACGGACTGATTTTGATGCGCACACGCGTCCAAATCAGTTTTCTCGAAAGTCTACATATCTGGGTATACTGTGCACAACTTTTGGTACACTTGGTACATGACAGGACGGTCCCGTTTGGCGGGGCGCGCTCCGTATCACAATTTCTGGAAGATGAGAAAGTAGGTTTTTTAGGATTTTTAACTTAGTTTAATTTTACATACAGCGTCAAATAAAATAATATAATTGACAGAAAATAATCTAGGTTAGGTGGTCTTTGCATAGCAAAAGAAAAAACCAAATTCGGGTCTCTGTGGTGGGAGATACGAGTCCGTGAACATAGGTAGTTACCGTAGTTTTCTGCGATCCCAAAAGTTGTCGTTTTTTGCCAACTTGGTCGCTATTTTCGCCTAGGTTTACTCGTTGTTCGAGGTAAACCAATATACATATATGGAATGGGGATAGGTCGTGAACATACCGGTGAAGACATGGTCGAGTTTGGTCGAGCGAGGGCACGGAAAACGAGGCATGAACACAGCTTCGCTGCAGTCAAATTCTGCAGTGTACGTGCGTTGACGCGGACAGAGACGATCGGCGGTGCTACTCACGGGATGGATTCTCTTTTATAATAAACTATATATATATATATATATATATATAGAAAATTCTAGAAATTATATTTTAGAGCATTTAATTAATCTGTCAGTCGTCCACAGGATCTCCTACATGGAATAAATTATGGAAAATTATAATTGCTCCTTAAAATCCCCTAGATGCACAAACACCAAAAATAAAAAATTAAATAAATCCTATTTCTTCTAATTAGCTAATAATTACTATAAATCAATTAATAATTAATTAAAAAGATTAATACGGTTTTTAGAATTAGGGGTTTTATAGAGACAGCTTCGCTCTGTCGCACCTACTTCTTATACGTACGTCCTTGCCGCAGCCCGACGCATGAAATACATCATCAGGAGAGATTCCAGCCAGAAGCGACCGTATGCACTAGCACCAAACCAAGCGCATCAGGGAGGAGCTGCAAAGAGACCACAGATGAATCCACCACAAAGAGCATTTACACCACTAGCACTAGTCCTTCCTACTTGTTACTACTGTAGTAAAGTAGGCCATATTGAGAATGAATGCAGACGCAAATGGGGATTATGTTTAGCTTGCGGATCCAGCCAGCATTCAGCCAGGGATTGCCCTGAGCGTCGAGAAGGAGCACCGATGGCACACCGACAGGCTTTACCATCATCGAGACCAGTCCAGCAGCCACATCGACCAGATTATCCAGCACTGGGAGCACCACAAACGGAAGTTGGAGGAGTCAGACCACCAACACCGGGAGGATATCAGCCGAGGCCACCCTTGGCATCACAAACAATACTCTTCCAGCAGGTCCAGCAACAGCAGAGGGCACCACCACAGGGACATGGACGGGCTTTTGCGATGACAGTGCAGGAGGCACAGACTCAAGAAGTAGCTAATATGAGTAAGATTTAGTTTTATCATAGCTAGCTATAGTAGCGAATATTCTTAGTAATACTTTAGCATGTGCCTGTTAGTTCTATTCTCTAGTCTATACCTAGTATTATGTTAGCATAAACTTGTTGGTCTAGAGTAGTATGGAAGTGGTACCCAAGTTTTCAGAAGTTGTAATTGATCTTCGCTCTAACCAGGCTCCTTTACTCTTGAGTTACTTATCTCTCATTGCCTAGGAAAAAGTTTTTATTTTTTTCCTACGTGTTTTGCTTGAACAAAACCCTCACCCTTCCTCTCAATTTTCCCTTGTCCATGATTCCTTATCCTTTGTGTCATGCTTCAACAAACATGTCTTGCAACCGCGTCATCTCTTCTGGAGCAAACCTTTTCTGACCGATTATGTTTCATTTTCTTAATTGTGAGGATGCAATTCTTTTAAGTTGGGTAGATTGTAAACACCTAATTTTTTAGAAATTAAATTTAAAATTTTATTATTTTTAATTACTGAGATTAAGGAAAAAATTTCTGTAATTTTTAGCCATTTATAATATATAATATTCATAGATTTATAATTATGTGTATTTAATTAATTATTAATATAGTATAAAAAATATATTTTTGGGTGTACAACTATTAGTAGAGTATTACAGAAATTTTTTAAAATTTATTGAGTTCCAAAAATAATTTTTAAGATGGCTATATAGGCATATATATATATATTTGGTTATTTATTCTAACACAAACCAACCCAAACCAAACCAACCCAAACTTAAACCTAGACCCATACCCTAAACCCGATAACCCGTACCTAATAACCCGCTGCTACAGTAACTGACAGTAACCCTCCCCCCCCCCCGCAGCCGATCCCTTTCCCTCCCCCGAAACCACGCCAATCCATCCCCTTCCTCTCCTTGTAACCTTCCCTCATTCACCTTATATAAACCCTAACCTAGCCGACCACCACCACCATCATCTTCTCTACTACCCCGACCATCACCGACCGTCGATGATCGTCTGACCGCCGCGCTCCACCTCCACGAACAGCCGCCGAAGTCAAGACGAGAAGCAGCAGTAACGAGGTACTCAACTTCTCACCCTTGTATCTCCCTGCACAGTAATCCAAACAGCGACCCATCGAGTCCAATGTGAAGACCACATGACCCCATTGAACCCTGTATAACTAGTTTAGTGTATCGTGTCCTGTGTCGATCATAAATCGCGACGTAAAACAGAAAAAATAACTTATTTGTTGGAACATAAACTGTTCCAAGTGCACGTGTTTGAGTCCAGTTATCTTCATAACGGCATGCGATTTTAAATTCTAGTTAAATAGTAATTTAGACAACATAAACAAGTTTTAATCTCTTTAATTAATTTATTTTATTGTTGATTATGCTGTGATTTAATTGCTGTTGAAATCTGTCAAAAACTTAGTTTCTTAAACTCATTTTTTTTGAAACGGAATATATTTCGCTAAACGAGATGACTTTGTCGTATGTGAATTGCACCGAAAGGTGCGTATCATCAACGTAGATATGTAGAATTTTGCGAAAGTTGATTTGGATGTGCATGCACACCGAAATGAACGTGTATTCGTCAAAAGTCTCGTATCGGCCTATTTTGACATAAGTTATAATTTCGTGTGTGCATGTCGTTTTGCAACGAAACATGCACCATCAGATTCGTAGCGTTACGCTAGTCCTGTGACCCAAGCTTGGTTCAATTCTGAGAACATTGACGAAACACTATTTCGTGGGCCCCACGGTTTTATTTGACGGACGATTTCGTGACTGGCTCATCGGAATCCAGTTCTGGACATTCCGTTGGGTTAGTATCATCGTTTTGGACTCATAGACACTAAGTTTGATAAATTTGAAGAACTTTGTCTCTGGCACATTTTTTGGTGCGAAGTGAACCACATGTGGATTCTGCTTTGACCAGAAACTGTCAATTCTATCCCTGTGTCTAAATTGGACTTATGGGTAGTCAAACCTAGCTATTTTATGTATTCTGAGATCAATGGTCATATTTGTTTCAGTCTCCGGAGGCGTACCTGGAGATTCCACTGTTACAGGAGCAATTGACGGAGCTCAAAACCTAGGCAAGTGTACCTTGCCAACTTATAGTAGATCATGTGCTATTATTTACTTGTATTCTTTCCATATACTTTTGTGATATACCTGTTCAACCTAGGACCGTGAGACGTTGCTTAACGTTCGAACAAGATTCGGGTGTCGATGTCGTATGCGGGGGCGTGTAACGTCACTTAGAGAGTTGATACCATGATCCTATATTTTTTACGTGCTTGCTATACCAAGTACGTCATACCATAGGACACTTGACACTATTCATATGACAAAATCTTTCCTGAGTTATTCATGATGATTTTGTATAGGCTTATAGGATTCGTGACATGAGACTTACATATACATAGATATCATTATGACTCGCTGTACTTGCTAGAGGTCATGATCTTGCTTGTTATGGACATGAGACATTGTGGACATGAGACGTGAGGTTATATTGGGTGAGAAGAGACACACAGGCTACAGGCTGATTATATATATATATATATATATATATATATATATATATATATATATATATATATATATATATATACTTTACTACTGGAGGTGCTTTAGTCTCTGTACCAGGGCTTGGCCCACTACGTAATATTCTTGCCTCTACGGGCTCCCCGATACAGATCTTGTAGTGGTCTTAGCCTGAGTACTAGTGATGCTCTCATTTGTATTTCACTTTGCTGGTTATATAGCTTTCTTTGAGGATCTATTTTTATATTTATTGTATTTTATTTGGCTTGAGTATTTCTTGTACCTTTGTAAACCCCCTAACCCAAAATAGGTATTTTGTGTGTATTTTATATTATTATATTTATTATAGATTATTTTAAATATTAAATTTTTTTAGAGTATTCTCTTAATTAATTAGAAAATAATTTTTTTTTGATATATTTACTTATATAAATATTTATTTAGAATCATTTTTAGGCTATTTTAGATTTTTGGAGATTTTTCTAGAATTTTTGGGTAATTAAAATATAGGTAACGTAAATTTCTAGGACTTCTATGATTTACTATACGACCATACTTGCATATTATTCCTACCAAATATTTATTTTAGGTTAAAATATTTAATTATATTTTTCTGTAATTTACTTAAAATTTTAAGAAATTTATTTAGAATTTTAAGAAATTTATTTAGATTTTTAAAATTATTTAGGATTTATTTGGATATATATAGTCTTAATATTAGATAGATGCTAATTTAGTATTAATAGATATTAATAAGATTATATATAAATTATTTGTATTATCTTTAATTCTATTTAAGATTATAAATTATTGAGATAAATTCAAACTTTATTTTAAATTAATTCAAATTCTGAGCCTACTAAGAAAGCAATTCATGCATATCCTATCCTTATTTAAACTGATCCTAATCATATCCAAATTAGCCAATTCTAGTCGTATTCAATTAAGTAGTGTCCACCAATATAAATACCTCATCCTTCATATTTTTCTTTCCCATATTTCACTCTTTTTCGTCCAAAAAATAGTCAATTCGTCATAAATTCAGCCTCATTTTCTAGTAGTTATGACAACTTAAAAAGATGATATCTCCTATCTTCGGACTCCAAACGTGCTCCAATTTTTTTTTTAGAACAATATCAAGGTTAGTTTTTTGATTATAAAAATTATTTTAATAATTTATGAACCTATTATTCCAAAAAATTCTAAAAGTGCCAGCTGTCCAAAATCAGACGTATTTTCGTATTTTCGAGATTTCGGGAGATTCCGAATTCAGAATTATGAACCGTTTAAAGTTTCAGAAAGTTGACATGATGAACTTATATAAAATAATATTTCCAGAATTTAACATATAAGTTTAATCTACTGTAAAATTTGTGCAACGTAGACGTAAATAGGAAACCAACGGAAACTGTCATATGTGCGTCCTTGTGGCCATAACTCTTTACCGACTTATGATTTTATGAAACTGTCAATTCCAGCATTCATGTAGCGTTAAAATCTATAGGATTCCATACAAAAATCTAGGATTTGAGTTGGTTGACTTTTTGGTCAACGGATTGCCTCGATTTGCGTACCATAGATCACAAATCCGTAAAGTTGACTTTCTTTGGACCAAAATTAGGGTTTAACAATAAAATTAGATTATAATAAGATTAAAATAATATTTTAGGTTATTTATTCAGAATTAAAAATTAATTAAAATGGAGGAACCTATTCACCCATTTTTGTAACCTAACTTGTTTAATTTATGTGACGGGTAGATCGAACGACGCCTTGAGTTGTGACTTCATCCTTCAGAGCAGGCAAGTATTCCTTGCCATTGTACTGTTATTTATATTCCATATGTTGCATACATCTTTATTTTCTGTCTTTAGTTCATATATTTTAACTGTTATATAAAATACGCACGACGGTGTCGTCGTGATATATTTTTAGTTATGTATTTGCATTGACCTTGTTTATGAGACTGTCCCATTTTCATGTAGCATCATTAGGTTTTATTTGACTGTGACACATTTTTACACGAGTTGTGAGTCTCAGATAGATTACGGACATACATATTGACTGATCATCGGTACGTGTGGGCCTTGCGTTAGGGATGACTGCTGATAGAAACTTTGTATGCTAGAAGACTTAGCAGTTATTAGAGGTCCATGGACATAGCCTATCGTAGTACGGTGGTCCCATCCTTGTCCTTGTTTGGTTGCAGGATTGGGCTAGGGTACTAAAAATAGGCTATGAACCAAATTGTGTCATGGACGTGACATACTTAGATCATGGGGTGGGGAGAACAATAAGTACCGTATTTGGGCTCCTTTGCACTTTTTCTTTTGTAACCCGGAACCGCTAGAGATACGGGCGGTGATGACCCCTATACTACTTGGCGGCCTCTGTCGTTCAAAAGACGACATGCTTTGAGGCCCCTGATTCTCCGAGAGAGTCATGCCAATCCCATTTTTAGCCAGATAGCCCACTTTTTAGAAAGTTGTTCTCAAACTGCATTCACTTAGACGGTTAGGCGACCCATTGGATATTTATTTCAGTACTTTATTGGCATGCTTTTATGTATCTTTTTATGTCCCTCTGAGGACCTGGCCCCTTCCAAGTGTATCTGTTCATGAGTATTCGCAGAAGCGCAAATTAGGATTGCTACTTATATTTCGAGGATGTTTTCTCTTCGAGCCTCGTGATTATTGGTGGTGTACTTATATTGTATTTATTGTGTTGCACTTATATATTCTAGTTGGTAGTGGATTTGTTTCCATCCAACTATCATCCTTAGATACATATATTGAGATCTAGTTTCATAGATATTGGTTATTTATTTATATTAATTTTCGTGGATGAGATTTAGATTATACCCTGTGACTGGTGATAGATTAATACAACTTGTGGATTTGATATTCATATTACAGCGTACGTGTGGATTTTGGTTTCCATATATTGGAGTTGCCATATCTATATGGCTGACATGCTTACGTGTCCTAGTCCTATATATTTTGGGACTGGGGCGTGACAACCTTGCTATGTCCCCTGAGGACCTGGATCCGGATTATATCCCCAGGTTCAGCAGAAGAGGATTACCCCAAGATATACGGGATATGAGCTAACGCTAGAGCAGTACTAGCATCAGAGGACGAAGTTGTGTCGAAAGATTTCTTTTGAGTATTTTAATTTCATACTCAGTTATTTATGCTCATTTTTATTTCATATCTGGACTCATGGACATATGTATTGGTGATATTCTCTTTCCTTTATTGTGTTGGGTTGTTCCCCGAGATACTATTTACTTGGACTTGTTGATGGACTATTTTTTTTTATCTATTATCTTGACTGATTTATCATATTGACTTGTATTTACTTTTTGTGGATGAGATTAGGATTATACTGTGATAGATGTTGTAGAGTACATTTATATTTATTATAACTTAAGTGCACTCTAACGAGTCCATTAAATTGGGTTTGCCCATTAGAGTTGTGCTGCTGGTCATTACTACGTGGCTAGTCCCTCGATAAGATCGAGAAAATTTAATCATTTTTATTTCGAGAATTTTTATGATGATGGTAAGGATTTAACTTTAAAGATAAGAATGCCTTATAGAATAAATTTTGAAATTTTGATATTACGGACCAAATATTTATAATTTGAGCACATGATTTAAATTTTGAATATTGGAGATTGAATCAACGATTTAAATTTTGAAGATAAAAATAGAATTCTAAACATGAACGTTGATGGATTGAATTCAAAATTTTATAATTTGATGATTTGAATTAAAAGTTAAATTTTGATTGTTGGATCACCTATTTGAAATGTTGAGGATAGAAATTAAATTTAAATTTTGAAGAGTACAAAATTTTTAAGTTAAAATAGGAATAAGATTTTATTATAGTTATTAATATTTAAAAATTTAGACAAGATTATGATAGATAAAATCATGATTTTGATGTCGATTATTTAAATTTGAAGATGTCATATTGATTTGATCTAAACCTTAATTATTTAAATTTGGAAAGAGAATACGATAGGTTAAATTTTGATTTAATCAGTGGTATTTCATTTTTGAAAAGATTGCGATAGATTTGAATAGATTTTGTTATTTAAATTTTTGAGAAGAATGCGGTTGACTTAGCTTAGATACGAATTTGGAGGATTTAACAAATCGTGCTTTTTTTTTAATTTTGAGGACAAAATTCTTGTAAGTTGGGTAGATTGTAAAATTTTTCATCCAAAATAGGTATTTTGTATGTATTTTATATTTATTGTATTTATTTTAGGTTTTTTTAAATCAATTAAAATCTAATTATTTTATTAGGATACTTCACCATAGTTTAGAAATTAGTGACGTAGGACGACCCCAAATCTATAACGTCCTTTGTAGGAAGTAGCCTACACGGGAGACACAACTTTTAGGATATTTTTGTGACTCAGAATTTGGCCATTAAACATTGGTATGACACTAGTGTAACAACCATAGTTTATTATATTTAATATTTAGATATTTTTATATAAATAATCCATTTATGGTTATTTTTTATCCAAACCTACTTCAATAAGCAACACATAATTCCTCTATGCCAAATTAGGCCACTTTTCTCTTTTGTAGAATTTATTTATTTATTTATTACTATTTTAATCTCATGGAATCAAATCAAATCATTGTCATAAATTAATTATTTGGTTATTTGTTGACTTTTAATAACTAACAACCTAATTAGTAAATATCCTAACAAACTAACTACCCATCCCAATCCTAATCCTACCCAAAATCCACTGCTCCCCCTTGGCCGAATCCCTCTCCCTTGGCCGAATCTCTCCCCCTTTCTTCTATATATATATATATATATATATATATATATATACCCCTTCTATCTTCTAAAAATTCTAACTTAAATTCTCCTCTACAACACCCTAATTTTCTTCTTCACCTCCTTCCGCCAAGCCACCACCACCATCACCAAGACGCCCCCCTCCTCACGTGGCCACACCACATCTTCAATCCAAGAGCCCTAGCAATTCTCTCATTCTTCTTTTAGTAAGTTCTTTAATCATTCTCTCCTTAATATCTTCTTGTTATATGTTTATATTAATTTTTATATATGTGTGGGATGTTTTGTAAACTCTATTAGTTTATGATTGAAGAACCCATGCAACCCATGAACCCTAATTTTGATGTTCAATCCAAAACTTTTGTGCATGCATGAAACCTCCTTCAAAACCCTCTTTAATTGTTGTTAATATATTCATATAGATGTTAATAATATGGAATATATTCAGTTTTTATAAATAATTCTAGATTTATTGATTTGTATTAAATTATAGTTTTTAGCTATTTTAAGGATAATCTTGACCTAGTTTTGATGTATATATGTTGGAGATCCTTGGATCTTGTTAGGACTTAATCATAGATAGAAAATAAGAAAATTTTCTCGATGAAGTATTATTTTTCCAAAATTATATATTCTAAAATTATATCAAAATTATATTATTTAATGATTATATTGTCATAACACCCATGTACCACCCCTTGGCATGCATATTAGCAAAGTTTGGTTGCCAAGCCTAATAGGATCAACTTGTAGATGGTAAAACCCTAATTATTTTTGTATGGATAAATAAACTAGTATTTATTGTATTTATTACTGATTTTCCATATTTATTCATATTTTATTTATATTTGTAAAAATTAGAATTCTAGGTGTTTTATGTAGCAAGTTGACCTCTCAGAGGAAAGTAACAAGATACAAAAATACATGCCGAATATAAATACTGAATAAGAAAAGGGGGTGTACTAGCTATCTAAGTGAATGCAATATGAGGACAACCTTGGTACGTATGGGTAGGTGTAGGCATAACGTCCAACACTCCGAAGAGCATGGTATCTGTACATGTAACATCCATCATTCCGAAGAACGAGGTATCTGCATATATATATATATATATATATATATATATATATATATATATATATATATATATATATGTCTGTAACGCTCCAAAGAATGTGGTATCTGAATAAAGAAAATTATTGGATCCGTGGCTCCTCTGGACACTACGGATTCTAATGTGTGTATCCCATACGCCAACCAGTTGTCCTTTCCATCCAATGCAAATATACAAGTCGAATACACGGCATGCACACTATATAACTAACATGCCAGGTCTCAAATAACTAGACTAACCTGACTACGCACTAAACCGTGATGCATGTCACACGCACCGATAGCTAGTCAGGTACGCCAACTCGCATCCCAATATGAGTTTGTCATCGTGGTGAGTGCAAGAAGTGTCAGGGTCTTGGAAGATATCAGAATATCTTCCCAATATTAGGTGAGTCTGCTAGTGGCTAAGTCAATACACTACACATTGACGCATTCGTCGACTGCACTCGAGTCATTCTCGGAAGCACACAGTTATATAATATTTGCAACAATATCCCATGCAACATTTAATAACTTGATTAAACAGTAAATAAGGCAATGTATACTTGCCTGGATCCTCAAGCTGTGAATGCCAAAATTCTGCTCTCGAAGCCTCGTCCGAACGATCCAACGATCATATATATATAATATAATATAATAGCCATCAGTCATTATTCTAGTATGCACAAAAATACAACTATACTGCACTTAGAAACTAACGCAAGATGGGGTTATAACCGGTCAACTAGCAGAGTCGATTGTGCACGTGGCTAAAATGCACAAGTATCATGTCCCTCTAAACGTACATTCTTAAATATTACAACCAAGATTAACTAAGGTTCAAGTACGTACTAAGTTGCTTTCCAACACAAGTTGGTAGTG
Source organism: Iris macrosiphon (assembly GCA_036927795.1). Taxonomy (NCBI): domain Eukaryota; kingdom Viridiplantae; phylum Streptophyta; class Magnoliopsida; order Asparagales; family Iridaceae; genus Iris; species Iris macrosiphon. Next base: position 348,566,901 of record JAYESA010000004.1, read on the forward strand.
TTAACCATCTAGGTCTCCATGTACGAGTACGTCATGTCCTCAAATACTGTGCACAATAAGACAGTTAGCTACCAAATACGTTGATATCTCCAAATATTGTATAACACTAAACACGTGTCCTAGCTAATAGGTTAGGGTGCATAATGATAATTTAGTCTAAGCACCTAGGGACTACACAAATATGTGCCATACTAACAACCTAATCCCATGAAATATACTAACTACTATTCCAATACATGTATATATATACTAGATAATAGGGTTCACTAACAACATTGGTTCATGCAACAACAACAAGAAGAAGGAGGAGGAGTGAATATGCAAACCTAGGGTTAGCTCTAAACTGGGAGGGGGTGCTCGGCCCGCGGCTCGAGGGTGGCCGGTCTCCGGCGGGTGGAGGTGCTCCGGTAGGTGAGGGTGGTGGTTGAGGTGACGAGGTGATGGTGGTGGCAGGAATGAGGTGGTTGTGGTCGGGGTGATGGTGAGGGTGATGGTGGCGGTGGCTGTGGTAGTTGGAGGTGGTAATGGCCGGGAGATGATAGCCGTAGGGATGAGAAGGAGGCGGTGGTGGTCGACGATTGTGGAGGAGCTGGTGGGGGTCGTGGTGATAGCTATGGTGGTGGCAGGATAGTCATGAAAAGGGAGGAGGAAGAAGAAGACTGTGGTGTTCGGTCGGAGGAGGTCGAGGTTGATGAGAGGGAGGCGGTGGTGCTCGCGATGGTCGGAGAAGGAGAAGGAAGGTGTTGTTGGTGGTCGAAGGTGTTGTCGAGGGTGGTGGTGGTCGGAGAAGACGGTGGTGATGGCTGTCTAGGTCGAGTTTAATGGAGGAGGTTGATTTCAATGAAAGGGAGGCGGTGGCGATGACTATTGGTGGTGTTCGGGTTCGTGGTAAAGGTTGTGGTCGAAGGAGGAAGGTGGAGATGATTACTGGTGTTAGCCGTGGGGATGATGGTGGTGGTGGGATGGTCGGAGGAGAGGGAGGAGGTTGGCAGTTGGTGGTGGTCGAGTTCGGTTGGATGGAAGGAGGAAGAAGGTGGAGGAAGGAGGTGATGTTAGGGTTCGGTTTTGGATGGGGATGGCTGAAATTTTTGGAGAGGGGGAGAGAGAGTTAATGTAAGAGAGAGAGAGAGAGAGAGAGAGAGAGAGAGAGAGAGAGGGAGGGGGGAGCATGGGGATTAGGGCTGACCACATGGATTTTTCTATAATGGGGGGGGATTCCTCATGAAGTAATGGGTGGTTAGGATGGGATAAATTTAAATGGAGGGTGTGGATGTGGTAGGCGAAAATGTGGTGTGTTGTACACACAAAATAGGGGGGTGTAGGTGACCGGTCAAAAAATGGAGGATGGGTTTCTTCATAGTTTTGCTCCAATTGAAGGTGGACACCTAATTGCTTATTTTCACAAAAGCCCCTAATAATTTGAAAATTGCACAAACAAGGTAGATTGGGATTGGATGAGGAAAAATACCATATTTGGTGTGATATAGTGGATTAGAATAGTGTATGTTGTTTTGTATGAACCTTGAGGGTGTGAGTGGGGGTTTGGGTTGGTGTTGGGTCTAATTTTGGGTTAGATTTGGTCATTACACCAATTTAATTAAAATTAGTATCAATGGTGTTCTTTAATAAATTGGAAGTACATAGGTTTAAAATTGGGTGGGACACAAGGGTCATGGACGTATTAGACTCAGAATAGATTATTGTCATAATTTGGGTTGCACAAAACGGGTCGAGATTGTGTCTCCAATTTCGATTGGAATGGACAAAGATGCAAAGTTGGATTTATTTGGATTTAAAAATAGATATTTGTAATAAATATTGTGCGACTAAAATGAAGTACAAGAGGGGGTATTTATGAGCTATACAAAGGTCAAAATGGAAGGCTGGCACATCTAAGAAAAGTGTGTAAAATTTGTTTGAAAGCAAAAGCTAGTGTAGCGCTCCAAATATCAAAATAACAGTAAGGTGCACCAAGTGATACGAATATTTGTACATTAATCTAAAATACTATGTTCTAATTCTAAATGGCTCCAAAAACCATAATCTCTCTATATAAGCCAGATAGACCTAAATTTGGTCGAGGGGGTTTACACTTATGTAACGATCACTCCTTGGTTATGCATCCTGAAATTGTAACACTTGGTTAGCATCCTTCAATCTTTTTATCTTACGATTCGAAATGAATGCACAAACGAGAAAAGCGAATCATTAAAACCAAGTCATCGAAAGCAAGACAAAACACAAAGCAATACAAAACCAAGCAGCAAAATAACCAACAAAAACTCTTGGACTCATTTCAATAGAAACTGTTCCATCAGTTTGAAGGGTTCATTGCATTTCGTCCGTAATTGATTTGGCAGTAAGGTTTTCCCGAGACTCGGTTCTCAACCGAGTCAAACTAACAAGTGTTCCATAAGTAAACTGCTAGAAGCGGAGCATTACATAATACTCCACTAAGAAGAAGTTTCGTCCTCGAAACTTAAGAGATCAAGGAGTCAAAAAATAAGGCATCAAGAGGTCAAAGAAATCAGACTCACCGCACGTTTTGATTCGCTCGAGCATAGCCTTATGGAGCCCAGGACTCTGAGCCATACGACAGAGCATAGCCTTATGGATCTCAGGACTATGGCCCAGACGACAAAGCGTAGCTTGGCAACTCTAGCCGCATCTACGGAGCGCAAACAGACGGAGCTAGAGGGGTCGGATACATCCATGAGCGACTCACTTGCGAGGATCCATGGGGCGCATGATTTGTTAAGTCGGTCAGTGGCGGAGAATACTTCGAGGGTGGTATCTACCATGGATTCATACAATGCTCGACTACTAGCATTGGAGCAGATACGTCCTCCTGGTCCGCTAGCATCGACACCGCCTCTATCACCGCCTCCTCCATCGGCATCGGTGACGCTTTCACAGGAGCAGTATGTGTTTCTTCTATCCCAGATGCGCGACGGTGCTCCTTCTCATCAGTAGTAGTCCATGTTTGGACATGTTTTAGTGTGTTTGTGTGTATTAGCCCATTTTTGGGTCTTTGATGTATTTATTTCATACTTTTTATTACCTTTGAGATGCATGTGACACTTATTTTAAATTTATTTATCTACTTCTTGGGACATATTTAGTGTTATGTTACTTTGTAAAAAAATTCTATGTGATTTTAGTTTATTATTCATATTAACTGTACACCAAAATTTATCGGTGTTGAGTGTTACACCGAAGGGGTCGGCAAACCCAAAAAATTCAATAGAGGGTTGCTTTGGGTCTATTTATATAAATTATGATTTTATAACTGCAGGTAGAGTTTTGTTGGAAAATATTTTACAAACTGCATTCTATTTTTTTAATTTTTTTAATTTAGCGACGTGTTACGACATATTATGACGCTCCGCGACGTAAATTTACGTCACTAAAAATTATCGGAACGTCACTACCTGATACCAAGGACGTCGTTAGTATGTCGATAAACGTCGCTAACATGCTGACATGGCAAAACTTGCCATATCAGCATTTTTGTAGCAAAACGTCGCTCATAATGTCGCTAATATAGCGACATGTTGCGACCAAAGCTTACGTTGCCAATTTAATGACGACACGTCGCTAACCGTCGTATATTTTGCGATGTCATATCATCGCAAATATACGTCGCTACAGCGACAACTAGCGACATTTTTGTTGTCAACGACCATGTAATACGTGATGACGTAAAAATATCGCTAATTACGTCGGTAAATTATTTTAGCCACGTCAGTTTACATATTAGCGACATTTTTGGACGTCGCTAATATTTGTTATTCTGGTAGTGGTAGCACGCATATACCAATCAGAAATAGAGTCGCCATCGCGCTAGATTTATTCTGCGTCAACGAACGTCTATTCCGTGACTATCCTGTCGATCGTAACTTAACATTCGCTTGCTCCCATGTTTCGATACATAACTCAACCGATGTGCACCAACCAACTTACATTCATGTTACCCATGTCCATCGTGACAATTCTACTTTTGTCTATCCAAATATACCAATACCACGCTCACTATGTGATATACCATTTATTGCTTCAAATTAAATCACTCCTTGCATCACAATTCTTTGCACTGATCCAAGATCCGTTCAAACCATCCATTCTGCGTGATCCTGCCATTAACAACTCAAAGTATGATACGAAACTCAGCCAATGCATGAACCATCCAACTCTTTTGTTCATCTGGCTCGATGTAACTTGCGCCATATTCTATTCTTGATACTTCCACTATTTCTCAAACCGTCCGACACTTTTGCTACACGGGCAACTCGTGCAACGATCTCTTCCAAGTAATCCAAACCAATACCCAACTGTTCCACACATTCGCCACACGAGCAACTTATGCAACGCTCTCTTTGGTATTTCAAGCCACTGCTCAAATCTGCTAAGCATATGCTCCATACGAGCAACTCGTGCAATACTCTCTCTGATATTTTCAGCCAAAACTCAAACTCCGTCCAACACATTCGCTACACGAGCAACTCGAGCAACGTTCCACTCTCATCCATTGTTTCTACTCACAGTATGCCACATAACCAATCTCGTCTAACAAACCAACTGCTCCAATGATGCAACCAAAATCTTTCCGAACGATAAGCCAAACCAACGCAACTGCACCTCTCAACTTTCTGCACAAATACAACAATGCCACACAACTTGTTGCACGAATGCAAAAATGCCAAATGATGCTATACGATTCAAAAACCAAAAAAATCCAATGCAACGAAGAACAATATACATGTCATGCCCTAGTCTAAAAATATATAGGATAGGAATACGTAACATGCCAGCTACGCATTCGACCAGACTCTGGTCTGACCCGAATATGTATAAGCTGTATAATAAGGGTAACTATCTAAGAATACTGAAAATATCTATGTCACAATCCACATAAAGAAAAAAATATCAAGAATGAACTACATGTACTAAAGTCGGCCGCCTAGTAACACATAAGCTCGAATAGACTCGAGAAAGAAATATGAGTCAAAAAAACTAGGCTACATCAGCAGATAAATAAACAATATGAATAAATAACCATAACTCTGGTAGAAATGATATAAGTACCTGGCACCAATGCCCGCATGACAAGCAACACACATCAGCAACTCCAAAGGCTCCATAATCGTCTATGCTGCAAAAACTGTCAGGGGACCAGGTCCTCAGAGGGACGTAACAAGGTACAAGAAAACAACAAGCCAGAAGTAAACAGTATAATGTTATAAAAATGGGAAAAGCTATTACGACCAACTATGTGATATGCAAATGAGAGTATGGTATCGTACTCCGGGCAGGTACTCACGAAAGGTCTCAAAGGACACTTCCGTAATCTAATAGTACACTCAAGGCTCCGTGTGGGGGAACCAGGAGGAAGCTGTATATATATATATATATATATATATATATATATATATATATATATATATATATATATATATATATATATATAATACCTTAGATTCCGCAGAGGGAACCTAAAGCCTAATACACAATAAATAGTAATAAGTAAAATATGTCCAGAGCACAATGAAGAATCTTCCCACCCAATGTAATCCCACGTCTCAATCCAGACACACAAGCTCATGACCTCTAACTATCGGCACAAGTCACTGTCAATATGTATAACTATAAATATCACTATAGCATGCAACATGTAGTCCTATCTAGAGTCCAAGTACTACGAACAAGTTGAGAAAGACTCTGTTACATGAATATTGTTTCAAGTATCCTACGATCAGTTGTGCAAATAACATATGCACAAATTATGGGTTCGAAAGAATGACTCTTTAACTACGATACTCGACTCCACAGGAGATGTCGGTACCCAAATCTTGTTCGGACACAAAGTATCGTATGACGGCCCTAGGCTCAAAAAGTACATCAATAAGACATACAAATATAATATCTAATGCATAATTAATATCAAATAAATAATTTAGAACTGTAAACATCTTGGCAATGTACACTTGTCTGGTTCTGCAGTCAGTGGTGGTAAAGATGATCCCGCGTCCACTCCTTCGGAATCAATTGACCTAAACACTAATTAAATGCTTAAGGTCTAATCAAGAATTCTCGTAATTATAATTTAATTATATAATTTTATTCTTTTCCATGTACAACCAAGTCCAATATTATTCCTAACATCTTAATGTAATTTTACAGGGTATCGAAATCTAGTTTCTTGGTTTTTGACTTCCAAAATTTAAGTTTAAGTCCCCAATTAAAGGACATGAACATAAATCATAATAAAGTATATAATATCAATTTAAATATAATTTATATTTATTTTAACAATTAATTCTCAGATTTGATAAAATAATATATTTTGAGATTATGACTACTTTAAGTTGACTAGTTTTGTCCGAAACTTGTTCGGGGCATTGCCAGTCCATTAGTATGGTTTATATTTATGAAAAATTATTTTATATTATATTATATCCTGATTTAATCTTAAAAAATATTCATCCATTTATTTCTTCCAAAATAACCTCTATTTATTAGCAAAGCAATGTCATAAAGTCACCCGAAACATAGGCTAGTGGCCCTTATTTTTAGAGTTCAGGTTTGACATACAAATACCATAAATATAAATTTGAAATAATTTATTTCTAGAATTAAAAAACATATAAATTCAGTTTTGGGAATTAAGATCAAACCCTCCAAGAATCGTATCACAAAGTCATGTTGTGCGTCGACTAGGTATTCTGGCAACTTGGTGCTAGTTTGTACATGCAACATTACCAACTTGAGTAATAAAGTATTTTTAATATAAAATTATATTATTTAATTTTCTAGAATTTAATAATAATTATATATAAAAATAATTACATCACATCATTCATGCAACCATCTCAACTACGCTATCTTGCTATCCTTACAGCTTGGCCAAGTAGTCTTTGCATCCAATCTTTCCGTCAGCATAAAATATGATTAATTATATATTATAGTATATATATTCTGAATTAATAACATATAATTTTATAAAATTATTTTATATATATTTATCATGACAATACTCATTGAACCTTGTCTACCATTGGTGTGTCGTGTCCGTGTCATGATTCTTCAATTTTCTTGGAATAGTTTCTACATAAAAATACGGGTTTCTCATGCATGGAGTTATTCCTACTCATCATCTAATATTATCATGATTTACACAATCTTTGGTTCATGGAGAATAGAAAAAATAATCTAAGTTGGAAGACTTATCCGTATGTGATTATGGCGTGGTCATTTCTGCGACACGGACCCTTCGGGGCACCAAACGGACTCCAACCTCCACAAAATTTGAGGGGTGCTTGGGGGATTCATATAGGAGGTAAATATTCAGTTTAAAGGTAATTTTGAGGTATGTGAGAGGGCAGACAGCAGCTGCAACTAGTAGCAAGCAGTCGGCCTCTAGGGGTGGCTAATCTCTTGCTCTAGGGCTTGTCAGTTTGTGGGGGATGAAGTGGAGGTTGGGAAGGAGTAAAAAAAAAGTGGAGAAGGAGAGGGAGAGACTGAAGTGATCATGGAAGAAAGAAGGGAGGATATAGGGACGGCCACAAAGAGGGAAGTAAATGTTAGGGTTAGGGTTTGTGAGGAGGAGGCCTTATATAGATGTTTGTTGGGCCCATGGTGGGATTTGATGGGCTTTAATATTTGGTACAGACATATGAGATTTGGTTTATCCCTTATTAAGGTTTTGGGTACACTTTGGTCTAGTTGTGTGGATATTGGTTTAATTTGAGTGTAAGTGCACAAGAAGGTTCATTAATGGTACTTTATTTAAGTCGTTTGTTGCGTTATTGGGTTTTTGTGCATGTGCGAGAGTTTAAGTGTGAATATATATATATATATATATATATATATATATATATATATATATATATATATATATATATATATATATATATATAATTAGAGATGAGTGTTGGATAGTGTACATGTCTCATGAAAATTGGTTTGAGAGTGCGAGTAGGGTATTTGGGCTCGGTTAGGTTCAATTAGCCCAATAAGGATAGTTTTGCAATGTCAATGGTTGTAGATGTTTGTCAATATTTTTGGAGCATGGGAGAGATCAAATAAATGCAACATCCATGTTCCAACTATATTACATTCAATCAAAATTAATATTATAAATTTTGTTGGAAGGAAAGAGGTCGTGCATTGCTCAAAATATCAAAGCCATGGCAAAGTGTCATATATATTAAAAATAATTTTAGAAATTAGTTCTTTAAATCTATCTAATTAATAATAATAATAATAAAAATAATTACAAATTACCAAATTATTCATATTCCAAAATGAGGGGGCTTACAATATACACCCACAACCAAAAAATATAAAGACTTATTGCATAAAATATCCAATGCGGCACCGAGTAGAGCCAAGAGCCAAACGACACGTGAAAGCTATTTAGAGTTTGTGATGAACCAAAGGACAAAGTCCGAGAAAATGAACCAGGCGCTCTGATATCAATTTGTCATGTCCCAATCTCCCACAAGTTTGATCGTCCCCGCTAAACGTGGATCACCTCATTACAGCGCTCCCGCAGGACAATCGTTCTTACCGGGACGTGATGTCGTGCGAGCCTGAAGTTGCGTTCGCATAAGGCGATGACGTCAAACATTATGGTTATTATTGAAACGATCAAGTTGCAGCGAAAGTCAAGTATTGTGTACCAAGCACACATCAGAGTATACACAGCGAAGCTCTCGAAGGGTCCAAATAAAAATACCACAAATGAGAATGCCACAAAGGTGATTCAACACTCTTGCTCTTTCTCTTGCCCACAAAGGTACTTATCGTTCCATACATCATGTCCCGTATATCCAAGCGGAGCCACTATACATGCGTACCTGAAAATAATGCCCACAAACATGGGTCAGTACACAGTCGTACTAGTGAGCGGGATAACCCACTCGTCTAAACCGACACTAAATGGATAGTGAATGCAACAGTTATATGGTGATCTTTCTACTTAAATCCTAGATTCATTTAATGGCACATTTATGACATGTTAAGAAAAACTATAAAGCATGTTAAGCATGCAAGCATTCAACTCAAGCAAATATAATAATAGTTATATCCAACTCAAAAGAAACTAAGCATGCAATCCGTTCTACTCAAACCCGAAGCAAAACGTGAACCTATTGAACCACATCGTACTCCAAGCCTCAATATCCATCCTTGAACCATGCCATAATCCAAGCCTCTCTAATCCAATCATCGAAGTGCGCACTCTTGCCCGAGGCAAGATGGCGGCGTCGCCTACACGAATGCACAAACTCAAACCGAACAAACTATTATCTATATGAAGTCATTAGCCAAGCCATAAAGGATTAATCCAAGGCAATTCGACATGATCCAGCGCTGATTAGCTAGCCCGCCTGGTGGTCTCGAACTTTCAGTACTGTGCCCAAGGCATGTTACTATTTGTTTCCTCTGTCACTACTGTATTTTCTAGAAAATGATATTTTGGTCATTTTATAATTAATTGAATATTGTGCATGTTAAATATTTATTTATTGTATTATTTATTTATTATTAGCAAGATAGATTTATTTTTTAGACTTATATTAGTGGACCTAACTAGTTTAGTTTAGACTCATGGACCAACATGTATTATTTGTTAGAATTGAGCCCAACTAGAAATCCCATTAATTAGGAGGATGATTAAATTAATTAAACCATTGGACTAGAAGCTTCCCTCCTTAATTAATTTCTTCATAAGAGGCCCCAAGGGATATTTTAGACTATACATAGTAGCTTGAGGGAGGGGACAAGTGAGGCCTATATAAAGGGGATGAAAACTTTCTCTCTCTTTATTTTTTTATTCCAATTCTAGATCTAGAATTTTTCTCAACCAAATTTCATCAAATTTCTACCAAATTTTCATCCAATTACTTCCCAAATCACCATTGAAGACTAGAAGAGCAAGGATCTAGAAGGAGGAAGCAAGGATCTACAAAAAAGAGCAAGGATCTACAAGTTGGAAGCTAATTTTACCAATTTTGGAGATTTTATTGGGAATCCATCTCCCAATAGGTACAATTGAGTTTTTTCTCTTAATTTAGGTTCTAAATCTGAGATTTAATCATGAATAATTAACCCATATATATGTACTACCATAGGATTTGGTTTTGTGTTCATAGGAGACCTATGGAGAAAGTTATGGTACTTTTTTTGTCAATTTTGGGGGAATTCCAAAAATGACTTTTGTTGTGTGTGTCAATTGATCCTATAGATCAATTTGGCATATATTTATGTGTTTGGAGCTAGTGTCGTGTCCACAATTGGGTACGTGTAGGTCGTATCCCAACAATTTGGTGATACGTATTGTTTTGGGGGTTTTTCCTCCGATACGGGACTTTGTACATATCGTATTTTGACACGTACACATAGATCTATATTTGACACTTTGTTTTGTTCATAAATATTATATGTGATTTATTTGTGTCCTTCGGAGTACAATTGGATGTGTGGTGGACTCGTGTCGCATGCGTATCCTAGATCTAGTGGGATACAGTGTGATACTCTCCAATTGTTGTGTGTTTATGTGTAGATCTAATTAATTATGCTTTAATTCTTGAATTATAATTGTGTATTTATCTATATATATTATATATATATTATGTATATTTATTATAGTGTTTATTGTATCATAGATTTATGTATTATATATGTATTAATAGAATATATATTATGTAGCTTTCTTCTACATGCATTAATATATATGTTATAATATATGTTAGGGATATAAATATATGTATATGTTTTATATAATATATGTGTATGTTTAATTAAGTAGTTATATTATTTATAGTTATTATATGATTATTTATATATATATATATGTAAGTAGATATATATTTATAAGTGGTAGCATATGTATATATAATATAGTAGATATATTTATATGTGGTTATATATATAGTTATATTATATATTGTTATATATTTATATTATTGTATGATTATATATATGTATACATATATGTATAGTTATATATACATATTACTATATGTGTGTGTGTATGTTACTATGTGGTATTTTATACAATTTACTATGTATAAGTGTATGTATAGTTATATATAGTTTTATATATATATTGTATAAATATATATTGTAGGTTATATATATGTATTTAAATATATATTATATAAATATATATGGTGGGTTATATATATGTATTTATATATATATTGTATATATATATATACATATATTTTCAGCGACAGCAGCGAGCCAGAAGTGTCGCAATAGCAGCAACAAATACAAATAATAGCAGCTTTTCAGCGACAACAGTCAGCGACAATTGTAGAAAACTGTCGCTGAATCAATAGTGTATCAGCAGAGTATCAGAAGCTTCAGCGACAGTGTTTAGTGACAGTGCAGGAAACTGTCTGAAAAACTGCAGTGTATCTATATACACAGCAGCTTTCTGTGACAGTGGACAGGGTATTTAGCGACAGTTTGACAGTTTTTAATATATTAGATATTAATATATATATAGATATATATGTATATATATATGGTAATTAATATATATATAAATATGTTCATAATTGCTATTTGTATTATAGTATACTATATATGTATATATTTAGTTGTAGCATATAAATTCATTAGAATAGTTAGTATATTTTAGTTATCAATTGTTATGAGTATCTTTTATATATTATATATTTGTAGGTATGTATGTACGTATATATGTATTAATAGTTAGTGTGTAGTTGGTAGTTAGTACTATTCTATTAGTACATACTAGAGTTATATTGGATTGATATATGTAATTATTGATGGGTAGTTAGTATATATATGAGATTTTGGCAAATACCTTGAGATACCAAGGTAAGTATCAAGATATACCAAGGTATGAGTAGTAGGTATTGGCATAAGTAATAGGATAGTTGTAAACTAATTATGGGTTGGTATTAAGGTGACTAAAATAAGGTATATAGTATTATATAAATATTAAATGCATAGTAGTTTATAATTATTGTTTGGTAGTTAGTATAAATAAGGTTTTGAATTTACCTTGAGATGCCAAGGTAAGTATCAAGGTATTGGAGGATAATCAAGGTATTGGGTTTGGATATCAAGATAGAGGTTTAGTATTACGATACCAAGTTGGTTCAAAACCAAGGTATCCATTTAGCATTTGTAATTAGGATTTTATATATATAATATTGTTTGATATGTACATATGTGTTATATTTATTCCTTGTTTGCGTATCTTGAGATACGGTATCTTAGTATCCTAAGATATAGCTTGTATGGCCTAGATTCACAGTGTGTGAGCCCAATATCTTTGAGTTAGACTCATGCAACCTAGAAATAGGTAGTTGACCATATTTTGACTATAGTTGACCATAGTTGACTTAGAGTTGACCTAGTTTGACTTTTGACTTAGAAATAGTTTTATGACCTAGAAATTGACTAGTTTAATTTATTTCTCTTCCCCAAAACTTGTATTAACACAATATTTCATAAATAGGTCTGTGACACCAGTTCGGACATCATTTTTTATCATTTGCTCTGGACTACAGGCAAGTACATTCTCTGATAGTTTCTATTATTTGATTACTACTATAATTCAAGTATTTAGAAATGTTACCTATGATTCTTGACACGATGGTACACTGTCACGCCCCAGTCCTAAAATACCGAGGGACTGGACACGTGACAATGGCCAGCAGCATACACCGATGGACAAACCCAATTTAATGGATCCATCGGGCATACTTAAGCTGTATTACATCAGTCAGGGTTTTACTATTCTCATCCACAGATATAAGATAGCAACATCAGCAAAGAAATATAATAAACATCAACCAGTCCAAGTAAATAAAATCGGGGAACAACCCGATATTAGTCTGTTACAATGTTCTCATAAACAGGAATTAAAGAGTTTAATTAAACAGGAAATAAAGACTATTTTTCATATTTGACTGAGCATGGCGAAGCAATTGTTCAGGAGAAGTCCTCAGCGATCACCTCGTCCTCAGCTACGGGTACTGTTCCGTGAAAAGCACCTGTTCCGTAGACCTCTGGATAAACTTCGTCTGCAAATCCTGGGGACATAATCCGGATCCAGGTCCTCAGGGGACATAGCAAGGTACAGAAAACACAAGCCAAAATAAATGCAGTAAAACAATTAATGAAACAATAGGGTCAACTATATATCCATCTATGTGAAATGCAAGTTGAGAGAATCACTAAAACTTAGGCTGATACCACTACAAGCTCTGTGTCGGGGAGCCAGTAGCAGCTATGCTATGAATTTTACTATGTGTTTACTATGAATTATATTTATATGATCAGCCTGAAGCCTGTGTGTCTCTCTCCACCCAATATAATCATACATATCATGTCCACGATGCCTCATGTCCACTTCACGTACGATCATATCTAATGCAGTAAGTCATACTATGTCTATGATCATAATGTCTAGGAATGTAATGTCTAAGTCATAAATCCTGGAACCTACACAGAATCACCTTGAATATTTCAGGAAGATCCTGTCTCATGATGTGTGTCAGGTGTCCTGGGTAATAAGTACTTGATAGGGCAAGTACAAGAATATAAATGTCACGATATCCATCTCTAAATGACATTGCCCAACCCCGCGTACGGTGTTGGCACCCGACTATGATCGGACACTAAGCAAGTCACACGGCCCTAGGGTTGAGCAAGTACAACAATCACAAGAAAAATAATCTAGAGAAAATGAATCATTAAACTGCATTTATGGCAAGGTACACTTGCTTGAGTTTCCTGCTCCAATTGTAGCTCGAGCTTCAGCTGGATTTCCAAGCAGTACTCCGGTTGCTGGAACAAACATCACCAACAGATCCATAAAATATTAATCAGCTAGGATCGCCTGTCCTTGAGTCCAATTTGGAGACAAGGGCAAAAACGTCATTTTCGGGTCAAGGCGGGGTCCAAATGTGGGCTGCTTTGCACCGAAAAATGCGTCAGGGTCAAAGGTCTCCAAAATATTCCAACTTAGTGTCAACAGGTCAGGAACGATGATACGAACCCAACGGAACTTTCGGAATTGGATTCCGATGAGCCGTTCTCAAAATTGTCCGTCGGGTGAAGCTTGTGGGGCCCACGACACACGATTTTGTCAACGTTCTCAGAATCGAACCAAACTTGGCTCACAGGACCAGCGTATTGCTATGAGTCCGATGGCGCAAGTTTCGTCTCGATCTGACGTGTATACACTAAGTTACAGTGAATTACAGAAAAGTCGTATACGGGACGATGTTCGCGGATACGCACTGATTCCGGTGTGTACACACATCCGAATCAGCTTCTGTGAAATCTTGCACGTCCGTATCAACACGCGCTCATATCGATAAAGACCGCACGGGACCAAGTCGTCCCGTTTGGCGGGGCGTACTCGATTCCGAGGTGAAACAGGGTCTGGTTTTTCCTGTTTTTGGATTGCGGTGTGCGATCACCACAGGACGCGATGCCCCGAGCGGTTTGCACGGGCATCGAGGGGGTCATGCAGGCTACACGATACAATTTACGGAATCAAAATCCGAGCTACGAGCAAGAAGTTACGGGTACCTGAACTTGGTCTGAAAAACCAAGTTTCCTCGTGTCAGACTCGTGTCCGACACACGACACAGAAATTAGGGTTAGGGTTTACTGTGTCAGTGTCCTGCTGTGTCCGTGTCTGAGACTCACCGGAGTTGGCAGGGCAGCGGTGGAGCACTGGCCGGAGGAGGGAGGTGAACGGCGGCGAGGCGGAGCTGGGTTCACGGCGTGGCCCAAGGGCGGCGGCAGGCGTCTGATGGCGGGTCCGTAGGCGGCTACGGCGAGGTCTCGGCTCGCTGGGGAGAGCAGCAGCGGGTGGCTCTGGCCGCGGGGGTCGGGGATTGCACGGCGAGGATGGAGGGGCTCGAGGCACTGCTGGATGGGAACGGCAGGCGGGCGATGCCGAGGAGGCTGAGGGCGGGTTCGGAGGCGGAGGAAGGGAGGTGCTGGTGGGCTTCTGCAGTGAGGCGACGGCCTGCGGATCCTGGGACGGCGAGGGGCTGAGCTTTGAGGAGGTGGACGGGTCTCAGGCGGCCGGAGGAAAGGGGGATTAGGGCTTTATATAGCAGCCGAGGGAGAGGGAGGAAGGCGGTCAGCTGTCGGCGGTTACGAGGGAAGAGGAAGGGAGGCGGTCGGACGTTGCGGGAGCGGAGGCGGCGCAGGGAGGCGGACGGCCGGCAGCGACGGGCGTTTCCGGCGGCGGAGGCGAGAAGTCGGGATTGGTTTGGGGGAGAAGAAAGGTTGCGGGTTGCGGGCGGCCGGGTCGGATCGGGTCAGGCGGATCCGACCCGATCCGTTAAGCTAGGGCACGGGTCGGGTCTAATGGGTTTCGGGTCACGGGTTAAACCCGGATCCGATCCACTAAGCTTAAGTTGGGTTCGGTTTGGTTGGACCGGCCGGTTTGGTTCAACTTGGTTTGGTTTATTTAGGATAAACCCGGTTTAATGTGGTTTAATTAATTATTTAGTTTCTAGGGCTTTAAAAATCCATCCGGGGTCCAATAAATTCCCGGAAAATTACCCTATGTCTAGTTTTCTATTTTACACTATAAAATATTATTTTCATAATATTTTAGTATTATTTATTAATATTTAAAAATTCTTTAATAATTAAAGAACCTGATTTTAATTTCAGTAAAATATCAGAAAATTTCAGTAAATTGGGGAAAAATTCCAAATTATCAATTTTTGAAAATCAGGGGGATTACATACACGGATTGGTATTGTTATTGGATCGTCAGTCATGGGATGTTACCTTGATTATGGAGATGGTATCGGATACTGTCCTTGTTGGTATTGGATAACATTGAATATTGTAGATTAAACATTGGATACATTGGCTAGTGACGTGTCATGATTCGATCCATCATATCAGTCGGGACGGGGGAAATACCAATTAAATATGTGATCAAGAAACCATCGACTATTAGTGTAATCATTGGCTACTAACTAACCATGCAATTCACGTATGGTTGAGTTAGCTCCTTAGTGTAATCATTGAATCTCCCAGGCCGATCACATATTTAGTTAGTATCTCAAATCACATAGTTATTGTAGATTCCATTATTTAGTTCATTGATTACCTTGTTCTATTCTGACATTATAGTTCATTCCTTTATTCTTATACGCATTGATTATATTTTGTTGTTAGTATTGCCTATTCTCTCATTGTTCTTGATTATCAGTTATATCCTCATCGTATATAGCATCTTCTATTTTACTGCTTTATAGTTTTTGTCAATTAATTGGAACTGCTATTGGGTTGTACTTCGCTCCATTCCTGACTGGAAAACATTTTTCAGAGGATCCGGGAGATTGGTGTCCGACATACTATGGACCTCAGCCTATAGATGGTATAGACTTGGACCCACTAGTTCTGGAGTGACTGTCGAGAGATTTAGCCGGATTCACTAGTTAGCATAGTTAGTTCTCTTTAGAATTTTGGTACCGGATTTATTTCCGGCATATATTTGTGTTTAGATATTATTTATATTTGTTGTTTTTATATTTTTAACTGCTTAGTTATGTTAGACTTCTTTGATATCTTCTCACGCCATAGTAATGTGATTGAGTATTGTGTTAAATTAAGTTGATTACTCTCTTCTTGGAGTTGAGATATTATTGGAGGTTTATGCTTTATTGTGAGATAATTAGATAGTATAGTGGACCAAGACAGCGTTCTACCGTCGATGCTGCGGCGTAGGCTGGGCGTTGTTCCCGACTTGCATTCCTACACCGGGTGCGGGTCGTGACAAGTTTTTAGTGGTGGCCCATGCAGGTCAGGCTTCGCAATATTGCGATGTCGTGGTAGTGCGACGACTTAGTTGTACTACTGCGAGCCTGCGATAGGATATAGGACATAGGATACTAGGAAGAGAGAGGGATACTCAATCACAACTAGGAATTCCAATCTGAATTGAATCGCTACTCTTGATTCCTTCTGAATACTTTGAATATTGTTGTCCTTCCTTGATGATATCTTATCTTGTGTCGAATTGATCTTCTTTGTTTTGATCTGTCTTCAGGATGCCGCCGAAGACTAGATCCCATCGATCGGGAGAAGTTTCTACGACGTCTGCCACCTCTCAATCTTCCACTCAGTCAGTAGGGTTTGTACCTCCTACGATATCAGTTCATGTAGGAGTCTCGGCTGCCTTCGGGGGTTCTCCTCCACCTGTTCCGAGGACTACTCCAGTTGCTTCGGAGGGACTTCCACCACCTCCATTTTCAGGAGATACCGCGCCGATGGTTGCATTGTTTAGAGAGATGATGGAATTACAGAGGGCACAGATAGAAGTCCAGCACATGCAGTCAGATATGATGCAGAAGAGTATGAAAAATGCCCATCATATAGCTATAACAGCAGTTCAGAAAGAGGCTCCTCCACAGCCACAGAATATTCAAATCAAGCCAGGCAACATTCAAAATTTTAAGAAGCTTGAGCCTCGAGTTTTCAAGTATACAGAAGGTATAGTCTATGCTGACGATTGGTTTGAAGATATCGAGCGACTCATGAAGGTATCCCGTCTTGCGGAGGATCTGAAGGTTGAGGCGGTAGGACTTCAACTGTTCGACGTTGCCCGTACTTGGTTCAGGAATGAGCCAATTCTTACTGATGCAGGACAATCTTGGGAGATATTCAAGGATATCTTTAAGAAGAAGTTCTTTGCTCGGACGGACAGATTGAAATTAGGAAGGCAGTTTGAGAGCCTTACACAAGGGAGCATGTCCGTAGAGGAGTATGCCGCAGAGTTCGGGAGGCCGAGCTGATTTACGAAATACTTAGTGAGAGAGCCAGAAGTTTGGGCTATCCGTTTCCACGAGGGTCTGAATTGGGAAGTGAAGATTCTCATTCCGTCTTTCTACGAGACGTATTCTGAGATACTTTCGGAGGCACGCAAGGTCGAACGGGAGTGGAACTTGAAGCCGAAGAGGGACCGTAATATGTTTGGGGGTGACAGTAGCAGTGCGGGACCGGCAAAGAGGCTGCGGTTCCAGCAACAGCAGTTTCCAGTATAATTCGGAGCCTATCAGCAGCAATATCAGATGCCAGAACCTATTGTTGCTCCAGTACAAGTTCCACTATAGCAGATACCATAGCAGCCTCAGAGACAGGTGCAACAAGATCCTCAATGTACCTATTACAAGAAGACTGGACACACATGGAAGATGTGCCGGAAGAGACTTGGAGCATGCTTACATTGTGGATCAACGGAGCATATGGTGAAGGATTGTCTCTGGACACTTCAACGTCCAGGCCAGGATGCAGATCGAGGGCAGAGAGGTAGGGTTAGGTCACCTGTAGCACCACAGATTGCTCATCACCCGCAGAGGGAGCTACCTCGGCAGGACGGAGCATTTGCGATGACGGACGAGGAGACTAATACTACAGGTGATGGGTTAGAGAGTCTGTTCTTTCTTTATGTTCCTTTCATCTATTTTGATTGATTGATTCTTTAGTGCCTTTTGGATGCTTGTGTTATATAGTTAGCGTAGCTATAGAATACCTTGACAGAGACAACAGTAATAAGACAGGTGAAGACCATGACCATGCATGTTATTCTTTGCATAGGACCGTTCTTAGTGAGATAAGACCTTATTAGACTATGATTGCTAGAGGTTTGACCTAGAATGAGTACGATCACCCTTAAATTTCGAGGACGAAATTATTTTAAGGGGGATAGACTTGTCACTACCGTATTTTCTAGAAAAGGATATTTTGGTCATTTTATAATTAATTGAATATTGTGCATGTTAAATATTTATTTATTATTAGCATGATAGATTTATTTTTTGGACTTATGTTAGTGGACCTAACTAGTTTAGTTTAGACTCATGGACCAACATGTATTAATTGTTAGAATTGAGCCCAACTAGAAAGCCCATTAATTAGGAGGATGATTAAATTAATTAAACCATTGGACTAGAAGCTTCCCTCCTTAATTAATTTCTTCATGAGAGGCCCCAAGGGGTATTTTAGACTTTACATAGTAGCTTGAGGGAGGGGACAAGTGAGGCCTATATAAAGGGGATGAAAACTTTCTCTCTCTTCATTTTTCATTCCAAATCTAGATCTAGAATTTTTTTCAACCAAATTTCATCAAATCCCTACCAAATTTCCACCCAGTTACTTCCCAAATTACCATTGGAGACTAGAAGAGCAAGGATCTAGAAGGAAGAAGCAAGAATCTACAAAGAGGAGCAAGGATCTACAAGTTGGAAGCTAATTTCACCAATTTTGGAGGTTTCATTGGGAATCCATCTCCCAATAGGTACAATTTAGTTTTTTCCCTTAATTTAGGTTCTAAATATGAGATTTAATCATGAATAATCAACCCATATGTATGTACTACCCATAGGATTTGGTTTTGTGTTCATAGGAGACCTATGGAGAAAGTTATGGTGCTTTTTGTGTCAATTTTGGGAGAATTCCGAAAATAACTTTTGTTGTGTGTGTTAATTGATCCTATAGATCAATTTGGCATATGTTTATGTGTTTGGAGCTAGTGTCGTATCCATAATTGGGTACGTGTAGGTCGTATCCCAATAATTTGGTGATACGTGTTGTTTTGGGGATTTTTCCTCCGACACGGGACTTTGTACATGTCGTATTTTGACACGGACACATAGATCTGCATTTGACACTTTATTTTGTTCATAAATATTATATGTGATTTGTTTGTGTCCTTCGGGGTGCAATTGGATGTGTGGTGGACTCGTGTCGCATGCGTATCCTAGATCTAGTGGGATACGGTGTGATACTCTCCAATTGTTGTTTGTTTATGTATAGATCTAATTAATTGTGCTTTAATTCTTGAATTATAATTGTGTATTTATCTATATATATTATATATATATTATGTATATTTATTATAGTGTTTATTGTATCATAGATCTATGTATTATATATGTATTAATAGAATATATATTATGTAGCTTTCTTCTACATGCATTAATATATATGTTATAATATATGTTAGGGATGTAAATATATGTATATGTTTTATATAATATATGTGTATATTTAATTAAGTAGTTAGATTATTTATAGTTATTATATGATTATTTATATATATATATATGTATGTAGGTATATATTTATAAGTGGTAGCATATGTATATATAATATAGTAGATATATTTATATGTGATTATATATATAGTTATATTATATATTGTTATGTATTTATATTATTGTATGATTATATATATGTACACATATATGTATAGTTATATATACATATTACTATATGTGTGTGTATGTTACTATGTGGTATTTTATACAATTTACTATGTATAAGTGTATGTATAGTTATATATAGTTATATATATATATATATATATTGGATAAATATATATTATGGGTTATATATATGTATTTAAATATATATTATATAAATATATATGGTGGGTTATATATATATATATATATATATATATATATATATATATATATATATATATATATATTGTATATATATATACATATATTTTCAGCGACAGCAGCGAGTCAGAAGTGTCGCAATAGCAGCAACAAATTAAAATAATAGCAGCTTTTCAGCGACAGCAGTCAGCGACAATTGCAGAAAACTGTCGCTGAAACAACAGTGTATCAGCAGAGTATCAGAAGCTTCAGCGACAGTTTTTAGTGACAGTGCAGGAAACTGTCTAAAAAACTGCAGTGTATCTATATACACAGCAGCTTTCTGTGACAGTGGACAGGATATTTAGCGACAATTTGGCAGTTTTTGATATATTAGATATTAATATATATATAGATATATATGTATATATATATGGTAATTAATATATATATAAATATGTTTATAATTGCTATTTGTATTATAGTATACTATATATGTATATATTTAGTTGTAGCATATAAATTTATTAGAATAGTTAGTATATTTTAGTTATCAATTGTTATGAGTATCTTTTATATATTATATATTTGTAGGTATGTATGTACGTATATATGTATTAATAGTTAGTGTGTAGTTGGTAGTTAGTACTATTCTATTAGTACATACTAGAGTTATATTGGATTGATATATGTAATTATTGATGGGTAGTTAGTATATATATGAGATTTTGGCAAATACCGTGAGATACCAAGGTAAGTATCAAGATATACCAAGGTATGAGTAGTAGGTATTGGCATAAGTAATAGGATAGTTGTAAACTAATTATGTGTTGGTATTAAGGTGACTAAAATAAGGTATATAGTATTATATAAATATTAAATGTATAGTAGTTTATAATTATTGTTGGGTAGTTAGTATAAATAAGGTTTTGAATTTACCTTGAGATGCCAAGGTAAGTATCAAGGTATTGGAGGATAATCAAGGTATTGGGTTTGGATATCAAGATAGAGGTTTAGTATTGTGATACCAAGTTGGTTCAAAATCAAGGTATCCATTTAGCATTTGTAATTAGGATTTTATATATATAATATTGTTTGATATGTACATATGTGTTATATTTATCCCTTATTTGCGTATCTTGAGATACGGTATCTTAGTATCCTAAGATGTAGCTTGTATGGCCTAGATTCACAGTGTGTGAGCCCAATATCTTTGAGTTAGACTCATGCAACCTAGAAATAGGTAGTTGACCATAATTTTACTTTAGTTGACCATAGTTGACTTAGAGTTGACCTAGTTTGACTTTTGACTTAAAAATAGTTTTATGACCTAGAAATTAACTAGTTTAATTTATTTCTCTTCCCCAAAACTTGTATTAATGCAATATTTCATATATAGGTCTGTGACACCAGTTCGGACATCATTTTTCATCATTTGCTCTGGACCACAGGCGAGTACATTCTCTGATAGTTTCCATTATTTGATTACCACTATAATTCAAGTATTTAAAAATGTTACTTATGATTCTTGACACGATGGTACACGGATTGGTATTGTTATTGGATCGTTAGTCATGGGATGTTATCTTGATTATGGAGATGGTATCGGATACTGTCCTTGTTGGTATTGGATAACATTGAATATTATAGACTAAATATTGGATACATTGGCTAGTGACGTGTCATGATTCGATCCATCATATCAGTCGGGACGGGGGAAATACCAATTAAATATGTGATCAAGAAACCATCGGCTAGTAGTGTAATCATTGGCTACTAACTAACCATGCAATTCACGTATGATTGAGTTAGCTCCTTAGTGTAATCATTGAATCTCCCAGGTCGATCACATATTTAGTTAGTATCTCAAATCACATAATTATTGTAGATTCCATTATTCAATTCATTGATTACCTTGTTCTATTCTGACATTATATAGTTCATTCCTTTATTCTTGTACGCATTGATTATATTCTGTTGTTAGTATTGCCTATTCTCTCATTGTTCTTGATTATCAGTTATATCCTCATCGTATATAGCATCTTATATTTTACTGCTTTATAGTTTTTGTCAATTAATTGGAACTGCTATTGGGTTGTACTTCGCTCCATTCCTGACTAGAATTTTTTTTAGAGCATCCGGGAGATTGGTGTCCGACATACTACGGACCTCAGCCTATAGATGGTGCAGACTTGGACCCACTAGTTCTGGAGTGACTGTCGAGAGATTTAGCCTGATTCACTAGTTAGCATAGTTAGTTCTCTTTAGCATTTTGGTACCGGATTTATTTCCGACATATATTTGTGTTTGGATATTATTTCTATTTGTTGTTGTTATATTTTTAACTGCTTAGTTATGTTAGACTTCTTTGATATCTTCTAGTGCCATAGTAATGTGATTGAGTATTGTGTTGAATTAAGTTGATTACTCTCTTCTTGGAGTTGAGATATTATTGGAGGTTTATGCTTTATAGTGAGATAATTAGATAGTATAGTTGACCAAAACAGCGTTCTACCGCCGATGCTGCGGCGTAGGCTGGGCGTTGTTCCCGACTTGCATCCCTACACCGGGTGCGGGTCGTGACATCCTCCATGGCCGAACGGTCCCTGTGCCTATTCCGTTCGAGAAAACAAAATCCTGTGCGCAACAGGTTGTCCGTGACAAATACAATACTCCAACAGTAGGTATGACGAAAGAATCGAGCCTTCTCGCCCCACCAAACGATACTCACCTCGATCCATCTAATGCACCATAACCATTCTCCAACTATAGCCCAAGACAACATCTCAAGTTATCCCCATAGGCACTATGTTGTTTCTCGACACAATGCTCCGATTGGTGCAACACCTCTCGCTCCAAAAGCTCCGTGGCACAATGTTCCAACAATGGTACAATGTCCTCTCCGATGCAGTTGTCCAATTTTGAACCATAATTGTACATTTTGTTTGGCAAAATGTCCAACTTGATACTCGTGCATGGATGCACGCTCGCTCGTTCGTCCGATAAAATGTTTCGCTTATCCAACCAAGATGATCCACTCAAGCTCCAACTGTCCAAACGTAAGACTAACTCAAGCCACAAATTCTATCCAACCAAACAACGCATACTCTATGCACGCCACAGTGCGGCGATTCTAATATTCTAGTCCAAGTGTTCAAATTATTTTGTGTGTTCCATATTATTAGGCATGAAGGAGTAGAGGAGAAGGGACAGAGCCCACTCACCAAGTTTGAATCCGCTAAGCACCCTGCCTTTCCGATAGGGCCGATTTCTTGAATCCGTGGTCCGATGCAAAGCACGATCTACTAAATTGGTATGACCATGCGAGCATGTCGTGCTCTCTAAATCATCCGACCGATCGGACTAAGAAAGACGACATTATCGCTCCAATCCTGCTATCCCAGTACTGCTCTGAACGAACACCTGATTCCATCAAACTCTGCACGCGATCTGCACATGAAACCAACTCAAATCAATACTTGTTCCCAAATCCAACAAATCGAAATGTAAGCAACCATTGTCTCGTTTAATCCGACTCAACGTAATGCACCATGCAATTGTGGGACATTATATAGCCGGTGGGGGGGGAGAAGGTGGGGGGGGGGGGGTGTTAGATTCGTCTTTTTTAAATTTTAGGGTATCAAGTTGATACCTATAAAGTTGAGGGTATCAAGTTGAAAAACTTGAGTAGTTGAGGATATCATTTGTAATTTAGTTGAATATTTACAAAATATTCTAAATTTGAAAAAAGTTAGAATTTACTTTTTTTCGATAGAGTTTTATCTTGATTAGGAGTGAGCATTATTCGGTTTTGGACTGAAAACTGAACCAAATAAGCTATTCGGTTCGGTTTGAAAAAAATTCGGTTCCGTTTCGGTTTTGAAAATACTAAAATATCTTATTCGGTTTCGGTTTTTGGTTTCGGTTTCGGTCCAAAACCGAAAACCGAATAAAATTTATGCAATTATATAAATATTCTAATTATATGCATATTTTGTGATAAAATGTATATATTTTGCAAATAATAATTCTATGTATATGTTTTGAAGTCCAACTTTGGACACAACTTTGGAATACAACAAATGTGTGTATAAAATTATAATTTTTAATATAATTTAACCACAATTCTAATTTTTGGTCCGATCCATTAAACAGTAGTAATAGTCCAACAGAACAAACCAAATAACCAAATAGCTTATTCGGTTCGGTTCGGTTTCGGTTTTTGCTAATTCCGGTTCGATTTCGATTTTGGAATTTTAGAATTTTGATTTATTCGGTTTTGACTATTTTGATTCGATTGAAATCTAATAAACCGAATGTTCATCCCTAATCTTGATTGTGTTAATGATGTTTTATCTTGATTGTCTTGGATTTGGAAGATAAAGAATATAGAAGAATGTTTGTTTAATTTGGGATTTGTAAGAGAATGATAATGAGATGTGTGGTTAAAAAAAAATTTGTGTGTTATTTTCGAGAGAAAAATAAATTTAGTTGTGTTGCTGCGTAGCCAGCATCGCTCCCAAATAATTTGTGGGATGCCAATTGTTTCCTCCGTGTTAGGGCTGTATTCCACCTCTTTGCACACTATTCTCCGTTGATTTTCTACTACTCTGGCAATTCTGATGTTATTATACAGATGCTAATAACAAACTTTACTAGTACAAAATATTGCATGTCTTTACTAAATCATATTCTTTCACTCAGCTCTGTCAAAGAACAAACCATCTGAGCCGAGATCTGAGCGAGATCCCTAGGCTCAGACTCGGTTTTCTAAATAAAATTAAATAGAACTTACCCTAAAATAAACCTAAATTTGAATAGAGCCACTTATTTTAACTCAGAAAAAGCTTAACTTATTTTAGCTCAGAAAAACTTAAGTGTAAATCGAACTTGTTTATGAATGTCTAAACAAAAAAATGTAATCAAGTGAGCTCAACATTAATTTGAAACTGTTTATACGAACTTCATGACAAATTAGAAATATCGGCTCTGGAGCTGCCGAGTCAACAAAGAGTACCATGGTCGGACTTATCTTTAATCTTATAATCAGACTTGAAAACAGTTCAAAATTGAATCGTCTAAATCGTATGTCAATATTCTACTAACTATATTTTAAACAATAACTAATTATTTAATTACCTAATATTATTTATTTATAACTAAATTATGACCAAGATCCAAACGGATCAATCTTGTTGGAAGGTACTGTCTAAGGAGAAGAAAAGGTCTCCTGACCGTCCTCCACGGTCCCTCAGTCCGTACTACAAAAAGAGAGGATGAGGGACCAAGAGAGGGAGAGTCAGAAAATTCTAACTTAAGTAGTTAAGGTGAGAGATATTTTTCTTGGTTGCTTGAATTTGATTTCTAGAAACGACAGTATTTATTATAATTTTATATTAAATTTTTTTTTTACGCACGTGCACGTTACTAGTTTATATAATGATCCTATTGTTGGACTCGAGTTGGTGTCCGAGCTCAAAAAGGCTCGGTTTACAAGTTTTTAAGCAACCTCAGGTCCTCAACTCGTGCAGCTTAGGCTTGGTTCATTAGCAATTCTAAAATGCCATTTCTATAAGCACTCAAAAAATTACTTAGGCTGGCCCAATTTTTTTTTTATACTTATTTACAAATTTGCCATCGAAAAAATTGTTTCATACTAGCCCAATAGGAAGGACTGTCAAAATTTGTGACAGTCCTGGATGAAGACTGTCAAACCGCCGCGGCCGTCCCCTTCATCCTCCTATGTTGATCCCTTCATCGCGTCGCCGATGTATACAAACATGTGCGGGGGTGCTGCTTCTGCAGCTTCTTGAGGCCGAAGTACTCTCTGGCGACGAAAATCATCGAGGGGTTGAGCTCCCAGCCGTGGAGCTCGAGGTTTGGGTAGAGGTGGAGGAGGAGGCGGGCGGCGGAGCCGACGCCGAAGCCGAGAAGGCCGAGGGGGAGGAGAGGGGGGAGGGAGGCGAAGACGTCGAAGTAGGTGGAGGTGAGGGTACGGAGGAGGAATGAGACACTGTGGATGTTGTCCGGGATGTCGAGAAGGAGGAGGCGGGAGCCGGCGAAATGGTGGTCTGCGCGTCGGGCGGCTCCTCCTTCTCCCTCCTCCGCTCGCTGTTTCTGTCTCCTCCTCCTCCCGCTGCCGCGTACTCCTACTCTTCCGACGGTTGAAATTTGGATTAGGGTTAGGATTTTGGGTGGGAGAGGGGGGTGGACTGTTCTGAGTAAAATTGGGACAGATCTGAACTGTCATGAAGTAATGAACTGTCCTAAGCAAATATTGTAGTGCCTATAGAAATAATCTTCTAAAACCGTTACTAACCTTAGCAAAAATTATATCCTTTATAAGTTTTTTTTTCTTTCTCAACTGAAGTTTACTTCCAGCTTTCAAATCATCTTTTTGCCGGCTGATAAAAATTGTTACTCCAAACAAGCATTTCCTACAATAAATTTTTGGCAAATATTTACAAAATAATTTCTTAGTGATATTTTTATAAAATTGTGCAAAGACTACAAAATCTAGCAAATTTGTAAAATATAAATCACATTGCCGAAGCATTCGTCTTTTTCTTGGATCTCAAGAAAATAGGATTAAGAAAAATGTTCATTCATTTATTTCTTGAACAAATTTGTCCAACCATTCGATATTTATTAGGCATATAAAATTTTGACCGTTCAACGCTAATTAATTGTCCAATACGTTTGGGGAATGAAGGGAGGGGTGGGACGTGAGGCTTGTAAATAGGAAGGAGGGATAGTTAGATAATAAAAAAAAGAAATGTAAAAAAAAAAAAACATTTGCTTTTGACATTCTTTTTTCATAAAATGTCACACATTTATATTTTGTTTTAGAAATGCCAAATTTTTTGATTTTCATTTTGTAAATGTTTCATTGTGGGATATTTTTTTGATCTCCCTTTTTATTTTATAATCTTTCGCTTTAGGGCGTGAAGAGAACACATCTCCTTAAAAATATTTATTTTATTTCGAATAATTTACGTTAACTATTTCTATATTTTGTATTTATTATACTAACTATTTCTCTTTTGAATATAATTATACAGATTATTTCTATATTTTATATTTTTTATAAAGAGTTATAATACTGACTATTTCAAAAATAAAACATAAAACAGATGGACAGTGGTTGTAATAATTTTCAAAGTAGGGGTGGCTTCAAGTAATATCCATGAAATATAGGGAGGATTTAATGTATTTATTTCATTCCAAAAGAACTTTTTTATATAAACTAGTATATACGCACGTGCGTTGCACGTATTTCATATTACTTGAAAAAAAAATAGTTTATTAAAAGAGCAACCGACAATTTCTTAATTTTATTATAGGTGAAAATATAATAGGCAGGAGCATGAAAGTTGGAAGAAATTAAATGACCGAAATATAAAAGGTTTCTTTTATCTCTTGGGTTCATGTGCCTACTTTGCATGCATGCTTTATTAACTTTTGTTTTATTCTCCAAACTACCTACTTTGCATGCATGCATATCTTTGTTTTATTAACTATCATTTTCCAAGTTGCCTCATGGATATATACATACATTTAATACGTATTTAATTACTGTTTTTAATGAAGAATATTTTTGGAACGAAAAATTTTCACGGTAAAGTCTAGTTTTGACATTATATATAGAATATATATGATCACATAATAATAACAGATGAAAGGGCGTAAAATGCTAAAGTGTACACCATAAAACCTCACAAAACCCCCACCAAAGAAGCTCATTCCCCCGAGTCTACCGTCATCTGGCCCATCTCCTATTTTTTCTACTTCCTCCGCCAAACTGAGAGAGACTCTTTCGCCTCACTGCAGCTAGCTACTCCTCTCCATTCCCATGGCTGCCACCGCCTCTCTTCTCACCTTCTCCTCCACTTTCCCAAACCCTAAACCTAACCCTAACCCTGATTCTCGTCGATACGGGACTAAACCCCCTATCGGCGTCCTCTCCCGCCTCCCTTCCGCTCCTCCCTGCCGATCCCTCAGCTTCGTCGCCATTAGACGCCTCGATCTCTGCCGGAGGATCTCGCCGCTCGTTCCCTTCGCCGCTTCGCACGAGGAATCGGTGAGCCTCCACTACTCCCCAGATCTCGCCGATTGTTCTGAAGCAACTTTTCTTCTTCTTCGTTACATATGATTAGGGTTTGGAATGCGCTGTACAATCGTAAATTTAATGACTTATTAAGTCTGTTTTCATCAATTGCGTCCTTGAAATTTGCTAAATTTACTCGTCTTAAGAGAAAAAAGGTGTAATTTTGCGGTAGAGTTCTGATTTTGTATCGACAGATGCGTGGATGCATAGGAATTGTATTGGTATTGGTAGCTTTAGATGGGCCATGGGTGTATTAGAATGGGACTCTTGAAGAATCCAATATTTTTGGAATCTCGGTATTGAGAAGAAAATGTGCGGTCTACATGGAGTGCATTGGCATTTGAAATTGATCGGAAGTGTTTCATGTATATTGCCTGATAGTTACTCTTTGTATCTACAAAGTTTCACAATTGTACAAAACGATGCGTCTACTAGGCGTTGGGATGGATGATGATGGAAGGGTGTTGGCATTGGTAGGGTGTTGGCGTGTGGTTGCTTTAGCAGCTGCTGTCCGTCAACAGCTGTGTGAACATATGGATGGGATCACCATGTGGATGCCAGTGAGAATGGTCGGATTTGTTGCTGTAGATCTTGCCGGCGACAGCTGCCATGGTTCAAGGTGCTCAAAACAGGCACCGGTGCAGACAAGCACTGTGAGAACCTCATTGATTCTCGAATGGATGCCAAAATCATTAAACGTCACTTTGACTGATTTGGTCAGTCGCTGATCGAGATTTTCCGTAGTGGAAGAAACTATCTTTCTTGGTTGTCAACATTGTTGTTTTCCACAAGAGCATGCCATCAACATCCACTCACGTCTTTCTCCTTCCTCTCCTTAGAAGTTAAAACTCATGTCTCAACTAACAACTGTCTCAATTAACAACGTATCCAATGGGAGTATGCAGCTTTTTGAAGAAGAACCCTTGTTAGCAATTCGGCAAACGGAAAAAAACCGGAACGACAAAAGTACGAGTATAAATCGGCACAGTACAAGTAAAGTACGTTAAAAAATTCGGTCAAATATTCGCCAAATGAGAAACATTCAGATTAAATTTAATTCGTGTTTAGTAGTTTCATATGAACAAATTCGGCACTAAAAATTCGACATGTATTTTTTTTTATCCCTAATAAGCAAGCAAACAACTCATTAAACGCAAATTCATAAGTCCACATTTTCACCTATCTCACAAAATGATCATTGATACAAGCAACAAGACTGTTGAATTTATTTCTTGGTTAATTAAATAGGTTGTATGTGAGGTTTTTTTTTGTATAGACATTTTTTTGTGAATTGTGCCAGGCTGGTTAAAAGCATCAAGACTGCAAGAGTTAATGAAAGACTGCTGGGTTTCTTTCTTGGTTAATTAAATAGGTTGCACTGGTTGCCGCATTTTTTTGAGCTGATTTTTTAATTATTCGTACGGAACACGTTTAAAACGTCACAGCCTTAAAATTCGCATATTAATTTAAATCGTTCAAAAGTACGCAAGAATTATACGTTTCTGAAAGATACGCAAAAAATTGCGTATTATACGAGTTTTATTCGGGTGATCGCTAACAAGGAGAAGAACATAAATTGATACAAACTGATCTTGTATGTCAAGATTGCCAGGAAATGCAAATCTGCTCAATCTAGGTAAAACCTGACCCGTAATTTATGGCAACCAAATTAAGGCTTTATTACACCAATTTTTGGACTCTGGTGTTTTTTTTTATTATGTAAAAAACTGCACTGCTTATTTGGCTGGTCTAGGCCTCGCCCAGGACCTCCCCCTATACACCCTCACCAGGTTACTACTAATTGGACTGCCACTTAGTGACTGGATCAGGTGCTTCTGAGATCCTTATCCTGGTTCAAATTTGTCCTATGATGGCCCCAGATTCATTCCTTTAATTTTTGCGTCTAATTGGTTTTCTGTCAACCTGCTGCAAGAGGGACGCTGATCTTACTATTTTGCAATTGTTTTGTTGCTGAATTTTCTAAGTTGCATTCAATTTGCGAACCTGAACTTGGGCATCTTGGAGGCTTGATCTTCCATGATCTCATCTCATATGCAGTGGCCCATAGAAACATGGGTTGCATGAAGTAGGATATCAACTTCTGTCCTTCTCAGTGGAGTTATTGTATTGATGATTAATTTGGAGGGGATCAGTAAAAGCATTGCAGATATGATGTTCTTTGTTTGCTTCTCAAGGACTCGAATAATATTGATGTGGTTACTTATTATTGGCTCTGTTTGATGCTTTAAGGCACTTTTCCTGATAAAGAAAGATATTCTTAGCTGCCACACTTACCATCAATCATTTGGGAAGGATATGGTAGTAGTTTCCAAAGACAATGGGGTATTAGAATGAAGGTCTTTATAGAATCCGCTCTTCCTTACTGTTGCTGGAAATGGGACACTTTGTTGTGTGTGTGTATTTTTTTTTTTTTTTTTTGTTGTTGGGGGGGGGGGGGGGGGGGGGTGGGGGGGGGGGGGATGATGGATCTCGGTGTTAGGGAGAGAATATGTTTGGTTGACACGGAGTGGCAGGCATTGCCATTTGAAATTTATGGGAAGTCTGTTTTGTACATTATATGCTAGTTTCTCTTTGTATCATCAAAGTCTCACAATTGTACAAAACATTGCATCTACTGGGTGATGGGATGGATAATGATGGTAGGGTGTTGGCAGTGGTTGGCTTCTAATTGCATCAACAGCTCCAGGTGCTGCAGCGTCAACAGCTGCGTGAACATAGGGGTGGGATCTCTATGTATATGCCAATGAGGCAGGTCAGGTCACTTGGCGTAGATCTTGCTGGTGACAGCTGCCATGGTTCAAGGCGCTCAAAACGGGCATGAGTGCAGACAAACACTCCGAGAACCTCAATGATCTTGTCAAATTGGATACCAAAATCATTCAACCTTGCTTTGACGGGTCTGTCGCTGGTTGAGGTTTTCCGTGATAGAAGAAACTCTCTTTCTTGGATACCAACATCGTTGTTTCCAATTTCCACTAGAGCTCACATCTCTCTCCTTCCTCTCCTTAAAAGTGAAAATTCACGTCTCAACTAAAAACATGCCCAACAGGAGTCTGCAATGTTCTGATAAAGAACAGAAAGCACTATAATTGATTTTGGCTGTCAAGATTGCCAAGAAACCCAACTCTGCTCAATCTAAGATAAAACCTGACCCGTGGTTATGGCAACTGAACCATTAAGGCTTTATCACATCAATTTGTGTACCGTGCTTTTTCTTTTTGATAAAAAACCCTCCACTGCTTATACCTTGCTGAGAACCCCCTCACCAGTTTACCAATTGGACCACAATTTGCTGGCTGGACCAGGTGCTTCTGAGATCCTTATCCTGGTTCAAATTTGTCCTCGAGAACTCCAGATTTAATCCTTTAAATTCTGGATCTAATTGGTTGTCCTGCCAATCTGCTGCAAATGGGTTCCAATCTTGCTATTTTGCAATTGTTGTTGCTGATCTTCCTGATTGGCTTCATTTTGCAAACCTGATCATGGGAATCTTGGAGGCTTTATTTTCCATGATCTCATCTCATATAAACACGGGTTACATGAAGTAGGATATTGACTAATGTCCTTTTCGGTGGAGTTATTGTACTGAAGATTAATTTGGAGGGAGATCAGCAAAGGCACTGCAGATATGATGTATACTTTGATTGCTTCTCAAAGAATCGAGTAGTATGGCTGTGGTTACTTATTATTGGCTCCATTAGATGCTCTTAAGGCAGTTTCCTGATAAGAGGAAGATTCTCTTAGCTGCCACACTTACTGCCAGTCATTTGGGAAGGATAAGATAGTTGTTCTCAAAGATCATGGGTGTTTTTTGAGCAAATTCATCAGTGGAGGAATATATGTTTTAGTGTGTGTTTGAGACTGTTGTGCACTGAAGGGAATTTACTGATTGCATCGGATTGAAGGCAGTATATTTAATACCTACTGCTACGGATGAGCTAAGTTGATGCATGCATTGTTTAATTCTGATAAAATGACTTCAGATCTTCCATCTCAGAACCAACTTTTATGCACTGTGGTTCTATGCTATCATTTCACTATCTTCTTTTAATTTATATATTACCACTGAAATTTGATTGTTTATTTCATTTGGCACATTCAGAAGCTTTCAGATATTGAAGTGGAGAATGAGAAGAATGAGCTTGAAAGTGAAACTGATGAGTCACAGGAAGCGTGGAAGCAGACATTAGAATCTTTCAAAGAAGAGGCCAAAAAAATGAAAGAAGTGTCACAAGAAGCATATGAGTTGTACTCCAAAAAGGCAGCAGTGATTTTGAAAGAAACATCTGAGGCACTGAAGATACAGGCAGAGAAAGCAAGACATGAAATGGGCATAGTAGCCAAGGAACTCAGTAAAGAAGGAAAAATGTATCTTTCTACAGCAGCTGAGAAATCTCCCGACTCAGTTAAGGACGTTGTCGAAACCTTTGCTTCAACTGACGAGTTAAAAGAAATATACGAAGTCCGGGATTTTTACCTTGGCATTCCTTATGGTAAACATTTTTTAATATATACATTAGATATTGGTTCTCAACAAGAATTCCCTTTTTCTTATCTTTCAGATCTTATGAATTTGCTGTTCCTTAAAAGGTTTTACCACTTCTTAGTTCAGTTCTATACAAGATAATTTTGGCCTTTCTGTTGCTTCTTTCTAGGTTACTTCCTTACACATGTAACTAATGTTTTGTTACAGGTTCTTTTCTTGCTGTTGGGGGTTTTCTTTTCTTTATGCTGACTGGAAGCATTTCGGCTGTTCGTTTCGGTGTTATTCTAGGCAGTGCACTGCTGGCACTGAGTATTTCAAGTTTAAGATCGTGGAAGCGTGGACAATCCTCTGAAATATTCCTAAAAGGGCAAGCTGGTTGGTTCTCAAATTTAATATATTGTCTTGAACTTCTGTTTCTCATAATTCCATGGAGATGAATCTCTTTATCAGTGTTCTGGAAAGCTCAGTCGAGGCAGCAAGTTGGAAATTTGTATCTATAATAATTTGCAAAGAAAGGGGAAAAAAAGAAACTCAAGATATGATTAGTAACCCATTTTAAATCTCCATAATTAATGCAAAAGTGCCTCCCTCTGTCAACAAAACAAGAGGGTTTTTTTTTCCTTCTTCTTTTTGACAAAGCTTGGCCATTCTTTATCATCCTATTCCATGTTTAATCAGCACCTGACTGTCCTCCTAATGCTAAGATTTTATTGATATCTTTCCTCACATTTGTTCATCCTCAAGTCACTAAAATGCTTGTGATTTCTGTTGCCCTACCTACTGCCTTTACCCTTGTTAAACTTTGTGTTTGCCAGAACAGGGGTCTCTGGCAGAAGCTACCACTTCTATGTACTTTTGGAGAATTATACTTATTTGTAGGGGTGTGCATTTGGCCTATTTGTGTAAACCAAACCACAATTTTGAAATCTGCAGTACACCGCAAAACCGAACTGAGCCACAGTTTCTAAAATTGAACAGAACCGAATTAGAATGGTTTGGCCTATTTGGTAGGCTGGGCTGAGTTAATTTTTTTTTTTTTTGTACAGTGAAAAACTATTGGCATTATGGCATGTTTAACTTCTCAAGCTTATAAAAACCTCATCAGAAACTGCCATGTGGATGTAAGAATGGCAATATGGTTAACCAATCCCCTTGAAGCACTTATAGACTGGGAAAGGAAATGCTGGCCAAGGGTTGAGAGGGTGAAGCAAGATTATGTAATGCTTTGCCAAGTTTTCATATAAATTTCAGTTTTATGACCAATTAAGAATTATTTTAAATCTTGGAAGCACATAAATTGAGTGGACAAATAACACACATCTAGTTAGTTTATACCTTGATGGCTCATGAGAATTCCAGCTGTTGATGCAACATGTGTGGTGTGGAAATTCCCTTCGTTGTCATTGACAATAAAGCTTTCTTGATGATCACGATAGATCAAAAAGAGTATGATGATGATGATGAAAAGATGTAAAAGTACTAAAGAGATAGAGAGTAGAGGAGGGGATGGAGAGGCGGACATAGCCAAGTAGAGATGGTCCCTGGATTTAGAGTGGAGGAGACTCGAGGAGATAGATAATGGAGAAAGAGGATGAGCGATGTTCACTTTATCTAGTGGAGAGAGGGGAAGCAGATTTGGTTGGGAAAATGAGTTAAGAGTTAGGTTTTCTTTTATGTCTGAGAGTACATGTATATTAGAGTGATGGCAACATTGTAATTGAAGTGCGAATTGCACTTCGTTTCGGTTATGTTGTTCAAAAACCGAAAATAGAACCACAAAATCGTAAATTTCAAACCAGAACTGGTAACTAAAACTCAGTCTTGAAAACCGAATCAAATAAGACTATTTGGATTGCGTTTGCAGTTTAAAATGAATGATACACACTCTTTTAACTTATTAGTTCTAGCATAATGTAGGACATTTTTATTAAATAGAATATGTAATCCACAAATAGACATCTGCAACAACACAGCTTAAGAGTATATAGTTCTTCTATATACCATATATCTTAGTGAATCTATGAAGATTCTTACCGATTTGATGTTTAATCTCATTTTAATAAAATTTATGTTTCTGTAGCTATCGCAGCAGTTATATTCGTAAGGGAATTGCGTCTGTTTTGTCAGGTACGAGAACTCTAAATCATAGGCTAATCAATTTAAGTTGTATATGTTGATAAATGGAAACTGAATTAAGATTGCATATCTCTGATTGCCCTCTTATTCTTGCAGAAACGACTATTCTATACTTCATTGATAACCCTTATAAGGTTTGCACTTTGAGAACTTTCTATTGTCTTTAATGTTATTATAAAATTGTTGTGTATATATTGCTTCTGATCTAATTAACTCTAATGAAAGTTCATGTTGACAATTTTGGGTTTTAGAAACAATTACTTACAGCTTATCCTTCGGTTGTGCTTGTGCAAACTGCAACGAGCCTTAAATTTTTTTTACTGGGTTTCACTAAAATGAGCTTTTGGGCTCCCTTTTCTGTTTGCGGTTTATCAACCTGCCATGTACAAAAAACTATGTCTTTCTTTTCCTTGGCACTAATTTAAGAGTACAGATATTTGTTAGACTAAATCCTTGGTAAGGTAACTGAAGAATAGAGAAGGAAATACTTATATATCTAGTTTTCTACTTTTCTTAAGCAAACAAATAACCATATGAAACACCACATTGAAACAAAATTCCGTTCTTGAAAAACTCAAATTTAAATATAACTCAACATCAATGCTAAGCCAATCTGCCTTGTCACCTCTTCCTTAGGTTCATTGTGTATATGTAAATTTATTCGAATAAATTATCAATTATTTTGATTTATCCAAAAGCAAGCATATTTTGATTTGTATAGTACCAATTTCAACTCATTCAAACTACATTTTATGATTTTATCTTAAGGAGAATCAATTTTTTTACACATGTAAAAATTTATAAAGATAAGGGACAACTGTAGTTGTTAATTTATATATGAGATTTGGGTCCCACTATTTCTTAAATTTAAAAGTAAACTTCCATTAATTAGTAGACGGAATCAGAATAAGGTGGTCTGTGGATGTAGCATTATTGTATCACATGATTCACGTGTATGAATTTGCTGAATAGGGCTAACCACATGAAACAAAATGCCACTTAACATCGAATATGATGTTCCATTGAGCCAATCCGCCTTGTCACCTCTTCGTTAAGAAACAAGGCAGTTCTATGGAGTTAGTTTAGGTTATATCACATGGTTCGCATGTGTGCATTTGCTGTGTAGGGCTCACCACATGCAACTTGTGTAATGGTCTGTTTTCTGATGAATTATGCATATCTCTTGCCTTTAAATCACCGTTGCTTTCTAGGTGAGTCCATGTCTATACCTATAAATTCACTTACTAGGTGGGTCCAAGGTGTGACCCATACCATCAATTGTCAGAGATGAGGATAGGTTTGCCCCAGAGAGGGCTTGCTATTATGATTGTGGGATACACATATCTGCTGAATAGCAGTGGGATGGATTTGCTAGCTTCCTGGGACTAACATCAAATTAGTTACACAAAGACAGGTTTGTAGTACAACCATGCAACTATTGCCCTTTTTTTTTTTCTAATTTTGGAAATTATGAAGGTTGGGATTAGATTTGGAGACAAAGACTGAGAATTTAAGACGTGGGACTATGACAATTGGAGAAATAGGATTAGACCTTTGGGAAATTTGGCATAATTTGACTTGAGGAACTGTTTTTAGGTTTATGATGGGAAACAGGGACCACCCAACTGCACTGCATAGTTGGTTTTAGTAACCTTACTGGGAGGAAATGAATGAACTAAACTAACAAATGAGGAAACTTGGCTAAAAAAGAAAGTCGACGGAGACAAACCCACTATGAAATAAACCAAACCCTCAACACCAAATCCACATAAACCAAACTTGCAAAAAACTAACGCTTAGTTT
This sequence comes from Iris macrosiphon, assembly GCA_036927795.1. NCBI lineage: Eukaryota > Viridiplantae > Streptophyta > Magnoliopsida > Asparagales > Iridaceae > Iris > Iris macrosiphon. The sequence continues at coordinate 348,603,868 of JAYESA010000004.1, forward strand.
AAATTGTAGTTTGGAGGATTGGTATTCGCTCAAACGCCCATTTGAGCCCCTAAATGAATTGCATGTTCAACCAAATGCCCATCCGGAACGCAAGCCATTAGGCTCCCCCACTACATTTGGCACCAAATGGAGTCCTGAATGAAAAGTAACTGCAATCTGTATTAGCCCTAAATGCAGGTATAGCAAGTTCCAGTCAGTTTTCTTGTTCGATATCTTGAGTAGAGTAGCAATCATCAACTTTCTTTTCAGTACAACTGTTTTAAACAATATTTTGTCTGCTTTGTTTAGCATATGGAATTATTAGAATGTCGTTAGGAGTTTCCAGTTGCAATATTGGCAGCTTCTGTCACAGAAAATTGGTATTAACAATTTTCCGTAACACAGTTTAAGAAGGAAATGAAATTCAATAACATAAATTGAACTGACCAACACTCTAGTGGTCTCCTGTCATATCTCCCAGCCACAACATTTACTCTCTTACTATTTTTGGTCTCAACATCAGTAACAGCTCATTGTGCTTCTTAATCTTGATTGGGCTCCAGAATTTGGAACCATCGACTTATTTCACCCGTTTTTTAGTACTTTGTAATCAAATATATATATATATATATATATATATATATATATATATATATAATTTTTGTATCCCCAAAGTATCTTCATGATCACAACCGTTGGATCTTCTTTAAGTCATCTAATCTTAACCATTGATTTGAATGGTTCAAATCAACGGTTAAGATTAGACGACTTAAACAAGATCCAACGGCTGTGATCATGAAATTTTTTTGGGATACATGGGAGTGGGGATTTCGATCCCTTTATATATATATATATATATATATATATATATATATATATATGACCCTCTAGCCTAGCGGTTAGTGGAGAGGCATGCGACCTGGGTGGTCGAATGTTCGAGTTCCAGTGGAGGTCTGGAAGGAATTAATTTCCAAGGGCATGTGTCCCCCCTTGCCTATATATATATATATATATATATATATATAGAGAGAGAGAGAGAGAGAGAGAGAGAGAGAGAGAGAGAGAGAGATGAACATGTAACTATCCATGATCGCTTCCACCGGGATTCGAACACCGCCACTTGAGCGATCATGGATAGTTTTTATATATATATATATATATATATATATATATATATATTTGGAAGAAGGTAATTGTGTTACAAACTCGGTCCGAAGGCCTGCACTTGCATTGCACCGCATCCGCACCTGGCCTGCACTCCTGCTGCCCCGCCCTCACATTAATTCCCCTATAGGGAATTAAATGTGCTCCCTTTGCTCGAACCTGCAACCTCGGGGGGGGGGGGGGGGGGGGGGGTGGGGAGGGGGGGAGGGGAATATGCCTCACTCTCTCTCTCTCTCTCTATATATATATATATATATATATATTGAAGCTTCTTTTTAACTTATGATTTAAAATTTTCGTAAAGAGTAAAATTACTTGAAGTGAAAGACATCTTTATGTTGACATTATTATATAGTATTTACTAGGATGAGAAAATCGTATAGTTGCTATGATGCCAAATGAGTTATGTAGCTTAGGTGTTACTTGGACAAGGTAACTTTCTTTCCCAAAGACCAGAGTCACCTGACAGGAAACATTCCTAAATGTGTATGCAAATGTAAATGTTGTCTACATCTTTTGTTATTGTGCGTAAACTCTGGAAACGTGTTTAACACTAAAGTCATATTTCATGAAGAGTTAGAGGAGTTTGAGAGATAAGAAGAGGATTGGTGATGTGACATTTATTTCAGTCCTTTCTTATCTTCTATCTTGTGTATATTAAACCTAATCTCTTCCATGTTTTCTCTATTATTTGCTGAAATGATCTCTCTTATTTTCCACCAAGTGTAGGATGAGTAGTATTCAACTTTGTATTGCAAAAGATGTTTTCTGATACAATTTTTCTTATGGTAAGTGCAAAAGAACAATTTTTCTGGCATCAGGATGTAACCTCCTTAGTGTAATGGTAGTTATCTGCAAGTCTGAGCATGTTATCTAAATGATGAATTCACTAACTGATCATCCTTAGCTCTCTGTTGCCCTTATCTAGAACTTCTTTTATTTGGCAAATTTCTGGTTTGCGCCCTCACAAAGTAAATTTGTGTATGCAGTGGAGCAATTCTCGTTTTCTACGTGTATAGAATCATAATTGATGGCAACAGCGAAGGCTCAACAACTCCAGAAAGTTCGGAGAATTGAAGACCCGGATGGGGGATGGGGGATGGGTTTTCAAATTAACCATCAGGTTTCTGAAATGAGCATACTAACCAAATACTTCATCTAAGGATTTCGTTCTATTGTCATTCCTTGAAGTGTCGGGGTGGAGATTTCTCCACACATTCAAACCTTTCGTCTTTGCAACATGTTGAAGATTAACACCAATTCTTTGCTATGTTTTGTTTGCAACAGGCAATAGATGGATTCAAGATGGGTGAATCGAGGAGGAAATGATCACCTTGCTTGATCTCCCTGCTTTCAGACACACCCAAGCACTTCAGTGTTTCTACATTCAGGACAAACTAGATGAATTTCAGTGGATTGTAGAGTTAGTAGTGAAGCTTTTCCTTACTTGATTGCAACTTATTTACCTTCTGTTATTTTGTCAACTTGGAACTTGTGTTTTAAGTGTAGCATGGCGGAGGAATGTGGGTAAGGGTCTGTTTTCAGTTCGTGCTTTTAGCGGAGGCTTCTGCTATTGTGAGTGTATGAGAAATAAATATTGATAATAATATAATTTGCAGGTTGTCTATAAGATGACTGCAAGCTTGCACCAAAATATATGTACTATCATCCTCTTTGGATTGATTGACCATAGTTTCTAAAATACTTGGGTTGCTATATGCTTCCATCTTGATTCGTATCATTTAGTTGGAACGATTTGTTGGCTCAGCAACTTCAACTTTTGTCTGTTTATGTTCCAATAAAGTGAGCTAGTTCAGATCTCTCATCTAACCATATAAGCGAACTTGAACCAGAATCCTAGCTAATGAGCTTAAGAGCTTATACTCTCTTATACATAACTAGTTGTTTCCACTCATTGATAATTTGGGTACTCATTGATCGATTTTTAAAATTGTTTCTTATTTATATAACTTAGTAATATTTTTATTAATATTAAGGTCTTTTTTTGGACATTTATATATTTATATTTGTAACCATTTGATATATCTTTTGTATTTTGACCTTTTTTTTAAATTTTATTTTAATGTTTTGGCGGAAAATATCACGTAAAATAGTAGGCCTAATCCCTTGAAACCCTAACCAATCCTAGTTATTATAACTTTCAGTAAGCACAGTATCATAACAGGACTTAGTTGGAATGGTAAAAGAATAAATTATTGCATGACCAAAAGGAAAAATACTTGATGCAACAAAATACTGATAATCAGCAGTTATGATAATATTAATATATCGAGACATTTTAGACGTTCCTGTGCGTGTAACTTCTGGAGAATTCCCTCTCTTTTTTTCTGCCTTACAGATGGAATTTTCAAGCCACCAGGAAAACTTGTCGTTTTGTGTATAAATGTCCGAACAATGCTTGCATCTCTACGTACAATAGCACACTTCTTGCTGCCAACCAACATAAAACAGCATATTGTCAAAAAAGGACGGAAGTATCAAAAGTAAACGTTATAAATAATTGATTATGCAATAAACACAGCCAAATTTTGATTAGCTAAGGATCAATCCGACCACAAACTCATGCCAGACATAATACTCTAATATTACTTGTATCGTTTGTTTCCGAGTATACAGATGAAATGATAGCCATTCAGAGAGACTATTTGGAAGGGAGAAAAAAACCTATTTAGTTACAGCAGATTCACATTAAGCTTTCTGCAGGCCAGACCATGGGCCAAAGTTAGCAGCCACATCAGTCTTGCTGAGATATACGACCTGCCAACAGGACCGATCCGGAGGTTTGGGTTGTCCAAACATAAGTTTATTTTGCTTGTCCCTTGATCTTTGTTGTGGGCTAGTGCTGGAGGGCCAACTGCGAGCAGGGCCGGCCCTGGGGTAAACCGGACAAGCAGTCCGGTTTGGACAATCCCAATGGTTAAGGCAACCACTATTCCCGTAAGTATCTACCTCTCCGTCAATAAAGCCTCCGCGGTCCATCCAAACTCCTCTATGTCAGTTAAACTGGCAACCCCAATTCATATTAATTCTGAATTTTTGAGCTCCCACTGAAAGGGTCTTGAGTAACTCGAGTAGCTCAGGAGTCGGAAGATGTACTCCGAACCCGAGGTCCAAGTTGTTGCAAGAACTGGAGACATCCACTCCAAAAGTTAATATCAGTTTTGCATTTATAGCTTTCAAACTTGTATCTTTTGATATCTTTTTCTTGAGTCAAGGGACAAGCACAACCAAAATTAGTTTCGACTGGGACAACCCAACCCTCCGGACCGGTCCTAACTGCGACCCCGATCTCTTACAGGTCATGTTGATCCGAGAGATTGTTCTAAACAGAGAAGAGTTGTCCAAGTCTGAAATCTTATCTGCCTACCAATCCATGCATCCCTAGAGAGGCTGGCATCCATACTATATTCACTAATTCCTGACTGAGAGCATCAAATATCAGCATTCTGGATATGATTGGGTTTTTCTGCTGGAGGGTCTAGTGGCATGTACTGAGCCATGATGGCACGGATCTCTGAGTCCATATAACTCTGAAGGAAAGACAAAAAAACCCAATTAAGAGAGATCTAACTACTAAGATAGATTCGAGTTGCTTAAGCCCAAACGTAAACCAACTTTGCTCATCCCAAATCTCCTCATTCTTATAAGTAAATAATATACGTGAAGCTATTTAATCGTTCCTTACACTCTTTGGCTTGTAGTGTCAAAGAGATGCATGCAATTTACAATAACAATTGTATATCTTACTTCTTCGTCGAAACTCTTCTATGATCTCGGAGAACTTAGAAAGTGCTCTTAGGTTTAAGTAAGACTAAATTGCATAAGCAAAAGATAGTTATACTAACCAGCCAACCAACTAGCCTTCGAGGTTTGACATGACCTTTCATTCACATGATTATTTTGACTAGATATTTGATACCAACATAAAGAATCGACGTCATGTAGACAGTCAGGTCATAGGAAAACTATCAATTCCCATTCTGATTACGAGAAAGCTTTCTAGGGAATTTAGAGAATCACGGAAAGTTCATAGAAGATCAGTGTGCATCCAGAAATCTTGAACCTCAAGGTTGAACAACAACATAGAATTGCAGTCGTAATGATAAGGAAAAGGTGATTAGGTGAAAGGAAGTAAGCTTTTACCCGAACCATGTACTTACCAACTGCAGCTGCTCCCAAGAACAAGGAAAATAACACCCACAAAAAGCTCCAGCTAACCTCTGTACTTTGCTTCTTTACCTATATATCATGATTTCCAAATGAAACATGAATAATCACTCGCAACATAACTTCCCATGTGTTCTTACATTTGCAGTCTGAACATTGACAAGCAGTATTTTCTTTGCATTCATCGACATCTGCCACAACATGTCATTACAGATGCTAAGTGGATAGGTAAACATAAATATACGGCTACCGTGCAATGGTCCTTCCTTCCTTCACGGAAACTAGCTGGGAATTTTTGACAATTTTTTTTTCTTTTCTTTTTCTGTATGTTTTTTCTTTTCTTTTTTCTTTTCATATAAGTCAGTACACCCAGTCTAGTCTAGTCTAGTCTAGCCTAACCTAGCATAGCCTAGCACATTCTGGTTATGTCCATTCGAGCAGAAGTAGATAATGTATCAAGCATCATATTGAGTGAACTTCATGTGTCAAGTAAAAAAACAAATTATAGTTAGTTTTAGGAAATACCCCCTTCCCCTTGAAGCCTGGTGGGCACTTGCATCCCTTCGAATGGTCATCTTAAAAAAAAAAAAAAGAAAAACGTTGCACTGCTTAAACTAAAACAAAAAAAATTACTTCATAGAAGATATGAACTTACGACACAGGCACTATATATGTGTGTTTCCATTTCTAGTTTCTTTCCGGCTTCCTCCATTGTTAATTCCACAATGACCAGATCCAGATCCAGATCCAGAACCAGAACCTAAAGAAGATAGGAAGATCATGTTAGTCTCGGAACTTAATCAAAAGATGGTAGAACATGTCAGGAACATAACTACAAGCAAATTTTGCAATCTATCCTTTGTTTGATCCTGAACTTGTAGTCGAGACACAGAGGCTCCAGCAAACAAGTTTGTCCTCTGAAGAACTCAATTCCAAAGAAGCACTTTAATAACAATGTTTCTGATTACAACTTGCAAAAGAATACAATAACCAGAAATCAAATTCTGTTCTTCCTTGCATTCGCAGTTGCAGACGGACAAAACAAGTTACAACTAGAAGAGAAGAGAAAGGAGAAGATGGATCTTTGCTTGCTGGGGTGATGAAGATCACCATTGCTCAAAGCAAGATTCGTCCCACACGATATACTCCCAGGAACCAGCAAGTTCTCGAAGAACTTCTTGAACGCTCGCGTCACCTCCTTCCTGGACTCACACGAACCCCTGGACTCCAATGTCGACAGCAACTGAACCTCTCTTCGTCTCTCTCTTTTTCGAAGTAAGTTATCAGATGGACTATGAAGAGAGTATATTTATGGAGGAACCTGACCGCCTACTATTATTGGAAAGATAAGAACGGATTAAATTTAAATCCCACAAAAAACGGATTTGAATTAAAGACATAATCTTTCCATAACCGATTACATCTCTCAACTTGCTGTCTACGCATAGCAGTGTAGCAGCACAGTGGCGCAGCGGCCCCGCGTGAGTAGCTCACCGCGCAGCGCACAACTGCGCAAAGCCTGCACCCACACATGCAACCACGCTAGCAACTGCACATGCAACTCGTGCATAAAACGAGCGCAACTAATGCGCACAAGCGCACACATGCAACCACGCTAGCAACAACGTATGCAACTCGCGCATAAAACGAGCGCAACAAAGCGTCACTTTGTACCATTGAGCCCGAGTCCTAGTTGCTAAGTCCCTTTGAGACTTAGTCCTAAGAAAATTATCCCAAGAGAATGATAAAAAGCATAAATGCTTTCATTGAGGAGTTAATACTTTTTTCTCCTAAAAAAATATCCCCACATGACATCCATGTGCCCTACCTCATCCCATGTGCACACCTCAACACAAGCAAATTCTTATATTGAGATATCCACTTGGTGGTGTAGCCAATGTGAAACTATCTTTACTTGTCCAAAGACAATAACACCAACAGATCATAACTAAACTTATTTCTTCAATTGGAAAAAAAGAGCATTTACCCAAAGGGGATCACTCGATCCAACCTTTAGCAAGTGCCACAAGCTATGAACGTAAAAGAAAATACAGAGAATCAAGCAATCACATGGAAAAAAGGATAATTCTTTCATTGTAAGGCTCCATTTGGTAGGAATGATGAAAAAATAGAAGGAAAGAAAAATAGTAGATATATACTTTCCATCCATATATAAATAAAAAAACCATTTCATTTCCTTTTTAGGATGGATGGAAAATAAAATTGATGCGCTTTTCTTTGTTTTGTTTGCTATGACAAAAAAATATAGATTTTACCAATTATATTATCAACTAAAAATATTTATTTACCATTTAATTTTATTGAATAATTTTTAAATAATATAATTTTTGTAGAGTATTATTGTAAATTAGAATAAGCCTAAACTTTTCTTTCTATTTTTTATAGTACTTTTGGTGGGAGGAAAAAAAATAATTCCTCCAATTTTTCATCTTTTACCAAATCAAAGAAAATGCATATTTATTTCACTTTTTTCTTCTCTAATTTTTTCTTTCTCCCATTTTTTTTTTTTTCCTTAACCAAACAGACCATAATGAATGAAAGTTCTTCTAAGGAACAATTTAGATTTTATTCGTAAAGTAACCTTGAGAATATCATTGGAAACAACAGTTTTACTAGCATCTAATGCATGTAATTTTTCATCGTTAATACCTATTTGAATTTTTTTTTTAATGCCTAACAATTAACAAGCTATTCATTAATTAGTCAACTAGCCCTTAAACTATCTATTCTATAATCGAAACCAGGTTCGACTCTCCTTCAGCTATTAAGACTAACCTATTATTAATTTAAGTAGATGCTTATTTTGATACAGCCAAACAGGAAAAAAAAGCAAAGAAAAGAAAAGGATTTTATGTAAGCCAATGCCAAAACACAAAAAGACCAGTCCTTCAATTTAAGTTACGAAAAATTTCGCTGAGAACATTAAAATATAAAATATTTCCAATAAAAATATTATATTTTTAAATTTACAATCAGAGCATCAAAACGTTCTTTCTAAGGATGTTTTATGCTTTTTGTTAATTCTCGGTTAACGGAGAAAAAAAAATGTTATCCACAGGAAAACGTCATTTGGAAGGACGTTTTTCCCTAGAGACGTTTTTCCCCTCTCTCTCCTCTCCTCTCTCCTCTCCCCTCCTCTCTCCTCTTTCCCGCTCCTCTCTCTCTCTCTCTCTCTCTCTCTCTCTCTCTCTCTCTCTTCTCCTCTCTTTCCCGCTCCCTCCTCTCCTCTCCTCTCTCTCTCTCTCTCTCTCTCTCTCCCTCTCCCTCTCCCTCTCCCCTCCTCTCTCCTCTCTCCTCTTTCCCGTTGCCCTCTCTCCTCTCCTCTCCTCTCCTCTCTCTCTCTCTCTCTCTCTCTCTCTCTCTCTCCTCTAGGCAAAGATATATATATATATATATATATATATATATATATATATATATATATATATATATATATATATGATTTTTTACTCACACTCTCTCCCTCTCTCTTCCTAACATTTACTCTCACCTTCCACACACTCTCTCTCTTTTTCTAACATTTTCTCTCACTCCATAACACACCTAACAGATTATCTCTCTTTTATCACTCTCTTTTCTCTCTCCTTCACTTTATTTTCTGAACACTCTCATATCTCTCTTTTCTGTCCTTCACTTTATCTATCAAAATTTTCTGTATGGTAGGAAAGTAGATGGTACTAGTTGTAGAATAGGTAACGTTAACTTTATAACGTTAAATTTATAACGTTCGATTTGTAACGTTTATATTTTAACGGTTAAATTTAATTTCTATATATATGACTCATATGTTGTTTTGTATATCTCATCTACTCTCTCTTTACCATATTTATCTCATACTTACAATCGGTGAATTAAGAAGTTAAATTGAAGTCAGAAGATACTTTCATCTCTTATCTTTTACCATTTTCGTCTCAGCTTTTTCCTGATATACTTCTGTAAGTCTCAATTCAGACGAAATTTTTTAACTATGGAACAAAATTTAGTAATAATTTGCTACCATGGAGGTATACTAGATGGATTATCTTACCATGGGGGTAATACTCATCTTATAATAACTTATCAAAATATTACTTTAGCTAGTTTGCGTAGTATTATTTCTGATCGTTTTTGCATAAGTTATAAATTTACAATAAGGTGATTTTATGAAGACGCTTTGATAATAGTAGATTGTGAAGAAACATGAAATTTTATTGTTCAAAGTAATTTAGTTTCAGCTTGTATTAAAATTTACACCATCCCATCACAAGTAAATATTGACACAACTATCATATCAAGTAGTGAACATTTTGATGATAACCAAGATTTTAATGTTGGTCCTAGTTGTATAAATCACACTGAAAGTAACTCTGATACAGAAAACAATGATGTTGACAATGAAAACAGTGATAATTTGGTTAAAAATTTAGATTACTATTTAGATGATAATGATACAAATGTAACTGGTTGCATTCCCGGATTATTTGTTAGCAGACATTTTGATTCTCCTAAGAATTTTCGTAATTTTATTAGCGACCTAGCAATTACATATAAATTCAGTTGTTCATCTAAACATAAGAATCATCAAAGAATTGTGTATACTTGTGATTCTTCAAACTGTTGTTGGAGAGTATACGCTAAAGCTAATGGTGATGGAAGTACATTTAAAATTCGTACATTTGAAGGTAGACATTCATGTTTAGGTGAATTTACAAGAGGACATCATCCACTAGCCACCACTGCATGGGTAAGAAATAAAATAATTGGTAAAATTAAAGATAACAACTCGTATAGTTTGGCACATATTGTACACGATATACTAAGAGAACATCGGATACATATTACATATTCCAAAGCTTGGAGAGCTAGGAAACTTGCATTATCTGATATTAACGACAATTACATTGATGCGTATGGTAGTATTGAGAAATATTGTTTTACAATTACTGAAACAAATTCTGGTAGCAATTTTTTTTTAAAAATAGTAAAAAATAATGTCTTTCAAAGAATATTTATTTGTTTCAAGGCTTGTATGGATGGTTTCTTAAGTGGTTGTTTACCTTTTATTAGTATTGATGCTACTTTTCTTACATCTAGATTCCAAGGTAATTTATTTGTTGCTTGTGCTCACGATCCAAACTATCAACTATATCCTATTGCTTATTGTGTTGCTGAGAATAAAAATACTGAATCATGGACATGGTTTTTAAATTTTTTGAAAATGTCTTTCGAAACTTATTTTGAACGTTGGGATAGTAAAATATTTATATCTGATAAACATAAAGGATTAATTCGTGGAATACGAACATTTTTTCCAAACTCTTCCCACTTTTTTATATTCAACATTTTAAACAAAATTTAAAAAATAAGTGTCCTCGTACACCGAACTATCTACAATGGTTAGACAAACTTGCCCGATCTTATAATGAGGTTGATGCCAATGGTTGGTTGAAAACAATAAAATCTGCAAATGTAAATGTTTTCAATTGGATTGTAGGGTCAAGCGATAAAAATCGTGATTTTTCTTACTGGATAACAGCTTATGCACCGTGCCCACAATTAGATATTAACACTTCGAACATTGCTGAATATTTTAACAATTAGATTAAAAGTTTGCGTGACAAACCTATATCAACATTGCTTGATGATATTAGAGCAAAAATAATTAACACTTCACGACAAGCATCGAACAAATGCTGAAAAGATGGAAACAGAGTTTTGTCCAAGGATGATGAACACTATAGCACATATTAGGCGAGAGTCACACCATTTTCAGTTATTGTGTTTTAATAATAATAAATTTGAAATATGGGATCATGAAACAAGTAGATGTTATGTGGTTGAACTAGACCGTAAATGTTGTACATATGGTCGGTGGCAACATACTCTATTTACATATGAACATGCTTGCTTTACATGTCATTCTTCTAACGTACCAGTTAAAAGTTTTTATCCTGTTGAATTTTCTGTTGCAATACTTAGAGCTGTATACATGCCATACATGGAATCGATTCCAGTCCCCTATACTCCTCAAAGTGAACCGATAAGAGGTCAAATTGGAGTACCATTTCTTGGGCGTAGAGCTGGTAGACCGAAGAAGAATCGTATAATGACAAGAGAACCGTCGACAAGAGATCTTCGTTGCAGTAATTGTGGCGGGCTGGGACACAACAAAAAGAGTAGTAGAAACCAACCGAGGCAGTGAATATCATTATTGTATCTTTTTAGAGTAATTATAATTTTGATTTAATGTTGTTATAATGTTGTAATTGAAGTTGCTGAACTTTCGAATAAAATAAACATCATATTACTGAAATTGTAAGACCAACAAAATATTGTCATACATTTATTTATGGAAACCAATAAAATTACTAGCCCCCTCTGTCATCCCTTCTATAATCTCTACGATCAACTCGCCTAAGACCTAGCCTATCTCTCCTTTCCTCTGTACCCTTCGCTGGTGGAAAATATAAATGGGAGTCTGGATCAAGGCTGGCTGAGCCAAACAATGAAGTGCCAGTCTTCTGCATGTAATAATTCCAATCCCATTCTTGAGAAGCACCCTGTGGCATGCTCTGGGATGTGGTCTCATAACTCTGGGATGTATCATTATCATGCTGTGGCCTACCTTCGTAAGTTGTGACATGCCAACATAAGGTTGTGACATGCCAGCGTAAGGCTGAGAATATCCCTCGTAATGTTGTGGCATGCCAACATAAGGTTATGACATGTCAGCGTAAGGCTGCGAAGTGCCTTTGTAAACTTGGGATGTTCCCTCACCAACCTGTAAAATTCGTGCCTCTGTATTTCTCGAACCAGCTCCTCGATCACGTGTCCTACGAGGACGTGCCTGCCTTTGTCTTACGAAGCCTACCAGATGGCTGGCTGGTAGATCGAGTGGAGTAAAACGGGGACTCAATGGCGCGTATAGATATTGTACAGTCGTCCCTAAAATTCTTTCTGGATCTCTTTCGGGGTCCTCAGCTATATCAGCCAGTGTCTCCGCCTGAATATTTAAATCCACACTCAATGAATATAAAGTAACATATATAAAGATGATAGTTTATACAAATAAGAACACATACCACTAGAGCATCGCGTGCCCTCCTATCACGCAAGCTCAGATCGTCTAAAGCTCGTGGCTGGAACCGAGGTTCTTCAAATTGATACATCCTATTTTGTACTAGCGAGCATCCATACCAACGTAAAAAATTAGCAGTACCCTCCACTGTAAAATGTTAACACAAAATGATATGTAAGATCTAATACCGTATAATTTATTTGAAATATTCCTTAACTTACAATCTGCCACCGATGTCATCAATTCGGACATGTGTTCCACGCCGTGCGTGATAAATCTGGAATGCCAACCAATCATATATGTACGAACCCGCTCTTCCATATTTGATTTGGTACTGCTAGAAGCCAAAGGCTCCAGGGGTATCATCTGTTTCAGTCCGAACTGTCTCATAACATGATCCGCTGGATGAAACATGATAGATCCGTTATACAAGATATAATACCTATGGAGACTGCGGGCACATTCATCATCTCTCACTTCTTGTGGCATATTTAGTGGTTGCCAAACAACCTATTTGACATTCAGCAAGTAATACATAGTAGGCACAATAATATATTTTAAAATTTTAATTTAATAATTATATACTAACCTCATAAGCGGTTAATGTGTCAAATCGATGCCGGTAGAGAGATACCACTTTGGTCATACAATGCACGTAATCTGTATTTTCAGTAATCCAGCGAATGCCTGCTGGCCATACTGTTTGCTCAGCGTTATATATACTAACTGGTCTACCAATCTCGAAGTGATCGTAACACCAGAACTACAAAGAAGAACACAAATAAGATCCAAATAAATATAGCAGATATTATTCATTTTTATTCATACCTGTATAAGTGTTACACATCCACTTATATTTTTGGCTGTTCTACCCTGTGATACCTAACTCACAAAAGACGTCATAGAGCGGTATAAATTTGCTAACACTGCTTCACTCCATGTGTATTTTGTGTTGGAATGGAGGTCCGCAAAAAATGGTAGCAGTCGCACGTTGATCATATTTCCTGTAGTGTCGGAGAATAAAAAATACTGCATTGACACAGCAAGTAAGCTCTATGCAACATATCACCTGAAAATATAATTAAATATTCATACCATTTATATTAAATAAATATTAATAATTATTACATGTAAATAATTACCCACGAATAATCGACAGGAACTGTTGTAGAGCCGATATGAACAACATGCATAAAAGTAGACCGCAGCCAAGTGAGTTTGACAGTGCTAGTTTCTCCTATGTCAGAGGGGGGCTCCACACCGAGGTATTCTCTAATGAGATATTTTGCTTCCAATTTTTCGTCAAAATATATAGGATTACCCTCGATAGGTAATCCCAGAATCTGTGCCACATCAGCTAATGTGATCGTCATCTCCCCGAAGGATAACTGAAATATGTTGCGTGTTGGCCACTATCGCTCAACGATACTTAATATCAGGTCTCTATCATGACGCTTAATTTGTACAGCATCAACAAAGTCAAACCGAAAAGTCTTCACAAAGACCTTTTGGTCTTCAGTCAACTCCCATGATGACCGCCACTCACCATGCTCTCGTAATTTTACATCTGGATAATCATAACGCTATATATATATATATATATATATATATATATATATATATATATATATATATATATATATATATATATATATATATTGTTAGTAGAATATAATACGCTTAACAACAATAATATTAATTATCTAAAAATTATATTACCGGTCTTGCAAAAATCAGACTAGAAATGTGAGACTCTCGTTCACGTTTAATGGCCGGAGTTGTAGGTCCACCGGGTATGCGTCCGTCATTTTAAAAATTCATCTGTATTTGTGATTATAATATTACATGAAAAATTCATAATTAAATTTCTATTTAACTTTTTTTAAACTTTTGAACTATTTTACCTGTTTTTTTCTTTTGTATCTTCTTCCTTTTGAACTCTTTAATCCTTCAGTTTCTTCTCCTATTGAGTTCTCTCACTGGAGAAACTCTAACAAATTTTTTATTTCTTCTCTTTCTGTGAACTTCCCGTTCTTATATATACATTCTAATATATTAAAATAATATTATTATCACGAGAATGAGAGGAAGAGAAGTGGACAAGGATTAGAGAGAGGGAGAGTCACGGGTAGGCAAAGAAGTGGATAATGATTAGAGAGAGGGAGAGTCATGGGTAATTTTAGAGAGGGAGAGAGGTGGACAAGGATAAGAAAGAGGGAGTCACGGGCTGGACTAATAGTTATGGAGAGAGAGAATGGACAAGAGAGTGTCATGAGAATAAGAGAAAGAGAAGATAATAAGAGAAGAAGAGGAAAAAGAGAAAAATAAAGAAGAAAGTGGTCGGGAACAGAGAGAGAAGAGGAGAGAGGAGAGAGAGAGAGAGAGAGAGAGAGAGTGAGTGGACGGGTGTGAGTGGGAGAGTGGAGAGTGTGAGTGAGAGAGAGAGGAGAAGAGAGAAGAGGAGAGAGAGAGAGAGAGAGAGAGAGGAGCGGGAGAGGAGAGGAGAGGAAAGGAGAGGAGAGGAGAGGAGGAGAGTGAATAGGAGAGAGGAGAGAGGAGAGAGAGAGGAAAAATGCCCTTCCAATGGGCGTTTTCCTGTGCATAATTATTTTTTTTCTCCATTAACGGAGAGTTAACTTTAGTAAAGAAAATCATAAAACGCCCTTGGAAAGGGCGTTTTGATGCTCTGATTGTAAATTTTAAAAATATAATACTTTTATTGGAAATATTTTATATTTTAATACTTTCAGCGAAATTTTTCGTTTAAGTTATTGCTTAGACAAACTCATGGTCTGACTGGAATACAAATAAAATGGATTTGTGTGGACGGTTCCAAAATACAAAGGCCAGTTCTTCCTCGATTTAAGTTATCATTTTGTTTCCTATACAAAGCATGTTTGGATGCTGGTAGCTCCTCGAATGTGTAAAATTGTCACTTTTAATATATTGTAATGCACTACACTTGCAATAAAAGTGTGAATGTATCATTTTCCAAATATGTTTGGATACATAGTTTTTGTTGGAAATCAGACACGTCATGCAAGCATTCCGACACTGTGTCTGAGAGTGCCCGCAGCAAAAAATTTAGGCCAACCCACCTGAGATAACCAACATTCATCTAACGAACAGCAAGCATATATAAAGATAAGTATATGGCGGTAACTACGTCACCTGGATAAATTCTAACCTTTATAACTCAGGTGAGATTACAATATTAACCAAATCAATGTTGAACCCTCTGTCCTAATAGATTCAACCCCCTCATCACACTCAAGAAGAAAAAAAAGAGATTGCAATTGAAATACTCACCAACCCGTAGCAATCTCCATAACCGAAGTTGACGACTCCTCAATTAGATCTCTTATTCCTTCTGTTTTGGATGACGAAGTCCTAAGAGTAAAGCACGAACTTTCTCTTAAATTTTCTTGTGGACGAACACCCCGAATCTCTAACTTGTGCTATTCTTTGTGCCTCTACCTTCCTCCTATATTTATAGGATGAGAAATTATATTTTAGGTCATAATATGATTTCCTAAATAGAAAACCTTAATATAAGAATCATATTCCACCTAAAATAGCCAACACCAATTATGGACGTCCAAATATGGTCAAATTAAATATTTGATACAAATTTGAAATATAATCAAATCTTATATTTAATGTAGATTTCTAAATTATATCAAATGGAATCTTTGACCATATTTGGGCTCCAAAATTTATCAAATTCAGACTGTACCCCAACAATCTCCCCCTCCAGTCTGACGAGAGGGTGTTGACTCCATGGCTTCTTAACTGGACTCCATGCTTGTCGCCCTGCGACAGATTTTTTGCTCCCCCATGCTACCGATCTCTGATCCCCCTAGTTGTTTTGTATCTTTCTTCATCTCCAGCTCCTCCACCGTCAAGTCGACGCTAGCTGCCATGCTAGTACCTTCTGTACCACTGGGATCCTGTCGATATCAATGACACGGCTGAGACCAAAGTCCCTGAATATCAGCCTCACCGTGAGTCTTGGCGCTGCCTGTCCCCGACTTTCGTCTTCCACCAAAATGTGTTAACGTTCCGACGAGCTTATTCACCTTTAGCTGGCCCAACAAAGTGGACGGTGCGATTCTCCCAAGATTCTACCAAGATTCGAACTCCTGAATCTGCCCACCTTCGTGTCCGAACTTGAAGCTCCCCCATACACATGTGTCCTCGAGCAGAATATCACGCAATGTGCATGTCGTCGATGACCCACAGCTCCCCCAGAACTGTGTGAATGGTGACGCTCCCGCCTCAGATTGAGTTTCTTGCAATCCTTGATCTCCTCCCTGGCCTCGAACTGTTGAAACCAATGTCGCTCCATAAAGCTTTGGCAAACCGCTTGTCGCCAAAATCGGATACGTGAAGCAACCCCCACCTGGAGACCGACCAGCTGTCATGGGACCGACATACTTACCTCAATCTTTGGCCCATCACCATTTTTTGCTTTGTCTCAACAAACCGAATCCTCCGTAATCCATAAAGTATCTCGAAGGCCCTCCTCAGCAAGTTTTCGACGATCCAACTCCGGTCGAATACCCCTCGAGCCCCCATCCGATGTCTGTGGCCTTCTTGTACAACTCAGCGGCTTGAGCCTGTACATGCCACAACATTAATCTCCTTGAGCCAGCAGTTGGAAACCCTTCATAAGCATCTAATCTTTGTCCCCAAATAAACTACGACAGCCATCATCCGCTAGTCTCCCTACCGAAACTAAGTTATAGCGCAAACTCGGTACATGTCGCACATCCTCGAGAATGAGCTTCTCACCAAGCTCCATTGTCAAGTACACATCACCGATGCCTACAACTGCAACCCTCCCCTTGTTGTCCATCTTCACACATCCAAACCTGCCACCGTAGTATGAAGTAAAGATCCTCCTATATGGAGTGGCATGATATGACGCCCCCGTGTCCATGACCCAATTGTCATCATGACACATGCCCCAAGGTTCCTCTGTCTCAGTTTCTGTAATGATGAGATCTCCCATAGCCGTGAGATCCTCCTGATCATCATTGCCTTTGGCCTTCTCAGCTTTGAGCTTCATGTAGTTCCACTTGATATGAGCCCTTTCGCTAGAGTGATAGCAGGCCTCCTTGCGGTCCATAGTAGCAAGATCCCGAGAACTCTTCCATGTTCTCGCATGTGACTTGGGTATTCCCTTTCCGTAGGGAACCACCAGAGTGGACTCCTGTGATAATTCCACTTGCTTACGCCAGATCTCCTCGTTCAACAAGCTAATTTTGACTGCCTCCATCGTGACAACTCCACCAGGCGCGAAGTTGCTCACCGACACCACCAACGTCTCCCAACTTTCTGGCAGATAACTCAAAAGCAAAATGGCCTAAAACTTATCATCAATCACCATCTTCATCGTAGACAGCTGATTGATAATACCTTGAATCTCGTTCAGATATTGTGACACTGGGACACCCTCCGTGTACTTTGAGTTGACGAGTTGACGAATCAGAAATGCCTTGTTGTCAGCCATCTTTCTTTCATACAACGAATGCAGCTTCTCCCATTTTTTTTTGCCAAACACTCAATGGACACGTGATAAAATATTGAGTTATCCAGCTATTGGCGGATGAATCCAACGGCCTTCCGATCCAGTCATTTCTAGTCTTCAACAGCTTTGTCCGATGGTTTAGTGTTGTCGCCCTCCAATGGACCATGCAAGTACTTGTACCAGAGTAGATCCTCTATCCTTGGCTTCCAAATTATCTAATTCCTAAATTAGGGTGATCATAAAAATGTTCATCTACTACATAGACAGAGTTGACAGAACCAAAACTATAATCTTTGATACCAGATGTTGGAAATCGGACATGTCCTGCAAATGTTCCGACACCATATCTGAAAGTGTCCACACCAAAAACTTTAGGCCAACACACCTGAGATAACCAACCCCCATCTTTCGAATATCAAGCACAGATAAAGACAAGTATATGGCCGTGACTACGTCACCTGGATAAATCCCAACCTTTATAACTTAGGTAAAATTATAAGATTGACAAAATCAATGTTGAAACCTTTGCCCTTATAGATTCAACTCCCTCACCACACTCAAGAAGAAAAAAATGAGATTACAGCTGAAATCACTCACCAACCTGTAGCATGGGCTTTCTGTTAGATTTTCTTGTGGAAGAGTATCCCGAATCTCCAACTTGTGTTATTCTTTGTGCCTCCACCCTCCTTCTATATTTATAGAATAAAAAAAAAATCCTATTTTAGGTCATAATAGGATTTTTTAAATAGAAAACCTTAAAATAAGAATCATATTCCACCTAAAATAGCACAACACCAATTTTGGACGTCTAAATATGGTCAAATTAAATATTTGATACAAATTTAAAATCTAATCAAATCTTACATTTAATGTAGATTTCTAAATTATATCAAATCAAATCTTTGAATATATTTGGGCTCCAAAATTTACCAAATTCAGACTGGACCCCAAATTTTTTTGTCCCCCACAAGTGAGAAGTTTCAAACTATTTTGTTTGGATGACAACATGAAAGTGTATGTGAGAATTAAAAAGTAGAGAGCATAGCCACTTGTAATGGAGTTACGATCTTTTTTTTTTTGCAACTGAGAAATATAGAAATGATACTTTCAATTGCAATAAAATGCCACATCACCCCTACTTGCAATGGAGTTGCAAGGGATATCCAAACACCGAAACTGTCTATACCAACGGTTAGTTACAATAAAAATGACAGTTTCAAGCCATTTTTAATACACTGTCACCAATCCAAGATTAGGTGCAAGTTATACTTTATAGTAGTTTTTGTAGTTTCAACAAGGACTGGTAAGCATGACAGGTTAACTACCATATTTTCTGTATCATAACTGACTTGCAAAGAAGGGGTACCTGCCATACTTTATGTACTTTCAACTGCAAGCTTAAATTTCTAAATTCTTGGTAAAACTTGATGGAAATGGGGTCCATTCTCATGATAAATAAACATGGATTTGATCCAAGAAAATTGGTCACCCATGGTTGGGTTCAGCGAAGTACTTAGCGATTTTTCTAGGTGCAGTTTCTGTGACAAGATTCAGCTTTGGGAGGCTGTTTTGGATATGTTGCATTCATTATTTGCCTCGATCTTCAATACAAAAGCTGTTGAGAAAAGTTTTTCTCTTTCATTCAGACTTTGAACCAGGTCATTTGGAGGTGTATTGAAGAAGTTATAACCATCTGAAGTTGCCTATCTATTCATATTCTGTATGCATTCAGCTTGCATGCAACATTGATAATGGATGAATGAATCTTGGAAGAAGGAAGGGGATGCCCTTTGGAATTCTCCATGCAATGAATTTTATGTACCCAAGAGGCATATCCTCCTTATAAATAGAGGAGAGATAGTGAATGTTGAAACGCAATGAAGTGTATGAACAACAAGTAGCAATAAGAACAACAAATAACTTGTAACCCTCACACTTGTAATCCACCTCAAGTGAGTTTGTTAGAGAAAGCGATCCTCAAGTTAAGTTGAATCAACTTGAGTGAAGACCCTTGTAATCTTTTATTTGATTATAGTAAAAACGGCGAAGAAGGGGCAGAATGAGGACGTAGGCTCAAATTGAGCTGAACCTCGATAAATCTTGTGTGGGCTCTCTCTCTCTTAATTTTTCTTCTCTTCTCATCATAAAGACGGGAAATATCTTATTTTTCCCAATAGTGGTATCAGAGCATAGGTTGCTAATCTCTTGTGTTGAGATGGAGACTCCCATTGGTACGTGGCATTCGATTGATTAGCTTGAATGGCCGCAGCTGGATGATATGGAAGGCAAAGATGACAGACCTTATTTATTGCAAGGATCTTTACACACAGGTCGAAGGAGAATCCTCCAAGCCGGAGACCATGATGATGGAAGAATGGAAGAAGCTCGACCGAAAGACCATCGACACCATTCGACAATGGATGGATGATACTGTATTCCACCATGTGTCAAATGAGACTTCGATGAACAACTTATGGAGGAAACTTGAAGATCTCTACGAGAGGAAGACTGAGCTTTCATGATTCGGAAGCTAGTCAATCTCAAGTTCAAGGAAGATGATTTCATATCTGAACATCTGAATAAAATTCAAAGTATTATAAATCAACTTGCAGCTCTGAAGATGATGTTGGACGACGAGCTTCAAGCCCTTCTTTTACTTAGCTCATTACCGGATAATTGGAAGACTCTGGTGGTGTCTCTTAGTAACTCCCCACTTAAGGAAGCTATATCCATGAACCAAGTTACATACAGCCTTCTGAATAAAAAAATTAGGAGAAAGTCATCCGGATCCTCCCATTCTCATGCCCTTATCACCGAGAATAGGGGGAGAAACAAAATTTCACAGCCTCAGAACCGAGAAAATCGAGATAAAAATCAAAAGGGTAGGAAAAATATTAGTTGCTATCACTGCGAGAAGAGTGGACACATAAAATGAGAATGTCGCAAGCTCAAGTGAGAACAAAAGGAAAAAATGACCAATGAGAAGCAAGAAAAGAATGAAAGTGCAGTCGTTGCTATTGACAATAAAATTGTGCTTTTCTTGGCATGTGAATAAGACTGTGCAAATCTCACTTGCCAAGACTCGAAATGGGTGATTGATTCTAGTGCCTCCTACCATGCTACTCTCCGGAAGGACTACTTTACTTTGCTTCATGAAGGTAACATTGGAATGGTAAAAATAGGTAACAAAATCTCTTCTCAAATTCTTGACATTTGAAATATTTGTGTTACTACTAACCTTGGAACAAATAAGGTTCTAAAAGATGTTAGATTTGTGCCCGATCTCAATCTTCTCTCCACCGGCAAGCTTGATGAAGAAGGATACACAAGCAGCTTTCGAAAAGGATATTGGAAGCTTACCAAAGGATCACTTGTACTAACGAGAGAAAAGAAGTGTTGCACTCTCTACAAGACTTAGTTCTACTTAGAGAATGATAAAATTGTAACAGTGGAAGGTACCTATATGAATTTATGACACAAGCGGCTTAGCCACATGAGCGAGAAAGGACTATAAAATCTCGTAAGAAGACAACTACTTCCATCCATGCAAGGTACAACACTATCCCACTATAACCATTGCTTGATTGAAAAACAACACCGGGTAGCTTTTGTTAAAAATTATAACAAAAATAAAACTGACTTATTGGACTTAGACTTTCAGATGTGTGTTGTCCCATAAATGTAAAAACCTTTAGTGGTGCTTCCTATTTTGTGACCTTTATAGATGATGCATTTAGAAAGGTGTGGGTGTATGTCCTAAAATCCAAAGATCAAGTCTTTGAACTTTTTAAAGAATTCCATACCAAAGTTGAAAGAGAAATCGGAAAGCTCTTGAAGTGTATTCACACGGATAATGATGGTGAGTATACTTCAGGGATGTTTGGAGATTATTGCTCTAAATATGGCATTAGATACCAAAAGACCGTCCTACACATACCATAACACAATGGGGTTACAGAAACGATGAAC
This sequence comes from Iris macrosiphon, assembly GCA_036927795.1. Taxonomy (NCBI): domain Eukaryota; kingdom Viridiplantae; phylum Streptophyta; class Magnoliopsida; order Asparagales; family Iridaceae; genus Iris; species Iris macrosiphon. Next base: position 348,625,779 of record JAYESA010000004.1, read on the forward strand.
CGCACAATTGTGGAAAGGATAAGGAGTATGCTATCCATAGCTAAATTACCAAAAAAAATTTAGGGACAAGCAGTCTTAACAGCCTACTACTTGATAAACTTGTCCCCCTCAGTTCCTTTGGATGGAGATATTCCTGAAAGGGTTTAGAGTGGAAAGGATATTACTTATTCCTACTTACGTGTGTTCGGGTGCAAGATATTTGTGCATGTACCTAGAAAAAAAGAACAAAACTTGATGATAAAACTATTCCATGCATCTTCTTAGGATATGGAAATGATGAATTTGGATATAGGTTGTGGGATCCTATAAACAAAAAATTTTTAAGGAGCAGGGATGTTGTATTTTATGAAGATAAAATACTTGCTAATTTTAAAAAGAAGAAGAGCCATAAAACACTCACATCATCCCAGATCCAATTTTTATACCAGTTTTTTTCCTTCTCCTATGCCAGAAAATAATAATTTCCAAGATGTGCAGGAAGAAAAAGAAATTACAGGTTTTCCAGGTTCTGATCAGGGGGAGCATGAACATGCAGTATCGCAATATATGGATCAACCACCAGCACTTCAGTTGAGACTATCAGAGAGAGAACGACAACCCTCAACTAGATATCCTGCTTCAGAGTATACTATGGTGACAGATGCAGGTGAACAATTTTTTTTTTATGAAGAACAAGTTTATGAAGATCGTGCCAAGTGGAAGAAAGCTATAAAAGATGAGATATATTAACCACACTTATGACTTGGTGGAGCTACCGAAGAACAAAAAAAAGCCTTGAAGAACAAATGGGTGTTCAAAATCAAGAATGAAGGAAATGGCCAAGTCAAGTACAAAGCTCGTATCGTGGTAAAAGGTTTCAGTCAGAAGCAATGTATTGATTATGAAGAAATATTTTCTCCTGTTGTAAAGATGTCTTTTATTTTGGTTATTCTTAGTCTTGTTGCTTCTCAAGATCTTGAAGTGGAGCAGTTAGATGTGAAGACTACATTCCTCCATGATGATTTGACATAAGAAATCTATATGGAGCAACCAGAGGATTTTAAGGTAAAGGTCAAGAAATATTTGGTTTGCAAATTGAAGAAGAGCTTGTACGGGCTCAAGCAGACACCGCGATAGTGGTATAAAAGTTTTGATTCTTTTATGCTTGACCATGGGTACAATATAATATCTGCAGATCATTGTGTTTATATCCAGAAGTTCTCTGAAGATGATTTCAATATATTTATATCCAGAAGTTCTCTGAAGATAATTTCAATATTCTCTCTCTATATGTTGATGATATGCTTGTTGTTGGAAAAGATATATCTAAGATTGAAAGTTTAAAGAAAGAGTTGAGAAGTTCCTTTGACATGAAGGACGTAGGAGCAGCACAATATATATTGGGAAGGAAGATCTCTCGGGACAGAAGTTGCCATGTCCCGATCTTCCACAGGAATCGGCCATCCCCGCTGGACGTGATCAACGCGTCAACGCTCCCGCGAGATAATATTTTCCATTTGGACGTGATATCGCACGAGCACAAGTTGCACTCGTGCAAGGCCATGAACCGAACATGCAGATAAATATCTAAGCCACTGAGTTTCACAGATAGTCCGAATGCATCAGAATAAGAAAAAAATAGGTGATTGATAACAAGTTCAAAGATTCGTCATAGTGGAAGCATTGAATAACACAAGTATGGAAGTAAAATAAGCACTTTATTGATATTGAACAAGTGTTACAAGCGGCGCTAGGCCGAGATTACAAGTCGCTCAAGCTCTCTCTCTCGAAACAATAACAGCTTGCCAAGTGGCTACATTTATAGAATAATACATAGGCGATATTTCAATATTATGTCTTGTATATGTGCTTCAGCTCCGGACGCAACGTTCCAAGGCTCCAGAGCGAACTCCATACTTTAGCATGCATAAAGGGGTTTTCGTACCGAACGAGGTTCTCCCGTACCCTACAAGCAATCTGGTGGATTATCAGTACATGAATGCACTGGTGTGGAGGCTTCTCGCCCGATCGACAAATCCAAATATGTTATATAGGTTCTGTGCACCATCTATTAAGTTATCTTTCTAGTCTTGTCTTAGGATCTGTTTTGTGGCAATGATGTAAAGCCTAACTCATGTGGCGGTGCACCGTACAATATTTGAGTAACACGACGATACTTACCAACTTACTATCCGTCCTTCCCTGTCTAAAGTAAACCAAGTTAAACTAAGCATGAGTATAAATAATAAAATTCATTCAATTATATAAGCAAACACGAGTGTCATAAGCGAGGTTCTGTTTCAGGTGTATGAGTTATACGAATTATCCAGAAGTGTTATAAAAGATGTTAAAGTGTTCAATTATGTATAAGTGTGCTATACTCATATCAGTTTAGGTGATTCAGATTCCATATATGATGCAATGACTCGCACACGGATTATCGCTAAGCGATGATGACTTATCTATATGAACATGAGTCGCTGGCATAACCATAAAGGACAAGTTATAGTCTTTGACGAGGATGGTATGTAACGAAAGTACACGGTGCACTACAAGCCATCCCGTCTAGTACACGAGACTATCAGTCTTTTGAGCGAGGATGGCACGGCATGAGAGGAGATACCATCATGCTCGCACACGAAAGGCTGCACGAGTTCCATCCGGATCGGATCGGTCCCGGTGCCCCGGAGACCGTCTGTAGAACGAGATTCAAAAGTCTCCCCTATTTCTAAGTTGTCCACAATATGCATGTCTTGGGTCTTCCAGATTCATGACACAACATGCTCAATCTTGATTTTTGTTCTGAATGAGTATTGCTCTACGAGCTGTGATTCTTGGTTTTCTTGACATAATTCTCGTTCAGAGTTTAACTTAACTTGATACATTCCCCTGGTTCTGGAACTGCCTTAGCGACCTAACTGTCCCAAATACTTGCAGGTCTATATTGCTCAGAAGGACTATTTGATAGTTTTCTGGCTAACTAGATGCATGCACGATATGGATAGTATTACTGGATCACGACATATAATTATGTGACAAGCATTGAAATGAGACAAGCGAGTACAAGTTATAATATAAGCAGCCAAGCATGCATTTGTAGAAATATAAGCATAAGAAAATATATTGTATAGTCTACCTTAGAACATAAGCCTTTACGTTTGCACTGGTCTAAGGGGTAGTACGAGGAGTAAAATCATACAAGAACATATCGAGCGATATAATCTATGGGACAAGCAGTGTAAATAAGTGAAGCAGTGCACTACGGAGAGTTTATAATGATCTACTTGAGGCATAGCGGGGTCTACTTGCACGAAGCTAAGGTAGCATGCGAGGGTCCAACTACAAGCAAAGTTTTATTTTCATGTTCTAACACAAGCAATACAAGATAGGATTATTCCCTTAGCTAGGTGCTTTGAATTCTTTATTAGCATACAATGGGTGATTAACCTAGAGACTAGCATGTATTATCCATATTTTTAAGTGTGCTGGTTAAGCAAATACAAGTTCATCGTAGCACCCACCTTAGCGATGATTCTTCTCGATCGAGCGATACTCCGAACGAGCCTTTGAAAGTTAAAGTCTGAACTCCTGAAGAGCCAAGTCTAGAATTCTATGCCTCAAATGAATCTTCTCACTGAGCAAGACGGGTCGGTTTATTGCATTTGCACCGTTTGAATCAGCTGTCCGCTTGAACGAAATGGGTCATTACAGAAGTGTCAAAAAGTTGTGGCTATCACAAGAAAGATACATTAAACGTGTTCTGGAGAGGTTCAATAAACTCTACGGGATCAATCTCCTAATCCTCCGCTGAAGTTACACCTGTGCTCGCTCCTGATCCAAACTAATGTACTATGCCTGGAAAGGAACCAGGTCCTCAGAGGGACGTAACAAGATCATAAAAACATGCCTATCTAACATTATAATCATGCAGAGAATAGAAGAAAAAAAATATAAGGTGTGTTACTACTAGACAATCTAAGTGTACATGCTAAATGAGGGCAAACTTTGCACTTTGGCTTACCGACACTAGCACACGGGTAGCACTCAACTGAGTAGCCAAAAAAGACTCACCGGCTAGTGCTCCTCTAGAGTCACTATCCAAAAACACAAATACACGGGTAGCGCTCGCTATGAGGCACAAGCAATCCAGACACAGACACAATATAGCCCAAGCGCAGTGACTGTCCTCCCCACCCAATACAACTATGTCATGACCCGCACTCGAAAAATCGGGCATGAGTCATGGGTACGTCCAGCCTACGTCGCAGAATCGACGGTAGAACGCTGTAAAGGTCCATTCTAGGTCAACCATATCTATATATCTCACAAAAAAATTCGTCAATAACCTCTCCAAAAGGAGGGCAACCACGCAATATATATAATCTTTCAATCACAATAACTAGGGGAAGAGTAAAGCACGATATGATATCAACAAAGAAACAAAACCAAAGAGAGCAAGGCAATATCCAAATATACAGTCCAAGTCTATAGTAGTCTACAACATCTCACAGCAACAAAAGAATAAGTACAATCATCCAAAAATAAACCACTGGGAACAACCCAGGAAATCCACCTAGCTAACTAGGGTGCTAAAGGCGTCTCCTCGGCGCATTCCTCCTCGATCTCGGGGTCACAACCCTCGTCAACACCCGGTCCGTAGAACGTCGGGCAAAAATCCTCAGGATCCTCTGGAAAAAATATGCCCAGTCAAGACTGGAGCGAAGTACATAACTCTGAAAGCAACTCTAGATACATGGTAAGGTGTATATGACGAGCAATAGAAAGGTATACAAGATGCACAGGAAATAAATATATGCTGGAGCATAATAAGTAGCTGCAATATAAACTGGAGAACAATACAAGTAGTAGAAAAGTAACTGCAGGTGAGAAAACATGAATACTAGCTAAGTGCCTTGAGCACAAGTTCGTTATGTGAACGGCTTAGATTGCACATGAAAAATACTACGATAACTCCGTTATGCGTGAGTTGCATAACCGACATACACATGAATACTGTTTGGCTTTGATCACATAACCAACTCCTACTCCCCTCCCCCACTAATACCATTGGATCCAACCACAACATGCTACGTACATGATAATAGCTCGCGCACACGAAGGCGAGAGCACAAGAAGCACATGATAGCACATGAGAATCAATACCCGAAGCACATGATGAAATACACGTGATAGAGTACCCGCTGAACACGGTAAGGGGGATAGCATCTCATGACGGGATCCACTAGTACCAGCTCATGTAACAATGTGTCAGAATCAAATATCTCAGTTCTAGAACAGGTGATATAAACGTTATCATGAAATAGAAACTATCAGAGGTAGGCACTTGCCTGATGTCCTGAGCAACTGACGAGGATCGAGATCCGGAACGGTGTCGCAAGAACCTATTGCAAAAAGCAGAATTAAACAAGGTTCTAAGGATTTAAACTGATATAAAATAACTAAAAATAGGCTTCTAGGGCTATTCTAGGTCGAACGGGTCAAACCGGTAAAATTGGGTCAAAAAGTAAACCAGGGGGTCCAAAAAGTCAACTCTAGGTCAAAACTAGGTCAAACATTGACTTTTACGGTCAACGGAGACAATTATGGTCAAAGCTAGGTCAAACTAGGGTACTCCTGAAATGCTAGATCAAACCGAGCTCACTAAGCTAGAAAACTCTCAAACTCGCCTCCTCGAGATACCGGGATACCCTCGGTATCCGATACCTCGCCCTAGGCCACACACCCCGCCTAAACCCGCTAAAACCTATGCTAGCACACGTAAATATATACACATAAGCATATAAAAATTACTCCAATACTATTTCTAGGCTATTGCTCAAATATCCCGCTCGAAACTCAATACCTTGGATATCTCAAGGTATTGAGATACCTCGGTATCTCAAGGTATTGAGATACTCTCCAATACCCCTCTAACTAGCTATCTAGTTAGCTATTTAAGTATGTAGATATATATCTAGCTATAATCTAGGCTAAAAATATATATCTAACATATATATACACATACCTACGTATTTATATACATACATATTCACACATACACACATACCCATACATACCTTACCCAACTCATAAATATATATATATATATATATATATATAGTATCTATACATATATATAAAACTATATGTATATAGATATCTATACACTTAGATAGATATGTATCTAATACCTTGCTATCTATCTAACTACCTATTTATCCATCTATCTAATATCCATCTAACCATCTATCTATCTAGATATATCTATCTATCTATTTATTTAGATATCTATCTAGCTAACAATCTAAGTCCGAAACTAGGAAACCAAGTCGAAATGGCCGTTTGGTCATTTCGACGAACACGCGGTGCGCGGTTCGAAAAACCTCCTGAAACGCACACCAAACCAACTCAGAATCGGTCCAAAATTTACCCACGGATTCTAAACGATGTCTAGATCCTAGAAAAAATGCTACCGCATCGATACTAGGCCCGTGGCAAAAACGCGCACGCACTTAGAATTGGCGACGACAAAAACCCAAAAAATGCCTGAAACGCCAGTTTCTCCGCGACACGACTTCCCGTGTCCGAACGGAGACACACACTCACCCTCAAGACACCCAACAACGTCTACCTAGGTCCATCTAACCTAGGGCATCACCTAAAATTGGGCTAATTTTGGATTCCACCCGAAATTGACACAAAACCTAGTGTCAAAGTCTCCAAACTCAACAAACTAGTTCCAACTTCCTCCCACGGGTAGACTTAGGGTCTAGGAAGGTTCTAAACCACTAATTATACTACATTAGAGTAATTAGCAAGGGGAAAGTTAGGGTTTACCTCTTGGGAGTTGGAATCCCAAGGCCAAAGTCTCCGATCTACTTGGAATCACCTCCCTCAAGCTCCAAGCCACCAAATCTAGCCTCCACACCAAGTCTAGGCTCTACCCACCTAGGTTTGGAAAAATGCAAGGTTAGGGTTCACATAAAGAAGAAGGAATGGAAGAAGGAAGGAAGAAGAAAGAAGGAGTGGGGAAGAAGAAGAAGTGAAGAAGAATAAAAGGGGATGGGGACTGCTGTGTTTACACGGCTAGGGACCGGAAAATAGGCCGACCAAGTGAAATATAAGGGTTTCCAAAGTCCAAAAGTCCAAAATGCCCCCCCTCTCACTTGGGTTTGGGTTTCGGGTTCCAAAAACACTCAAACTAGCTCCAAATCTCTCCAACTAACCCACTAAAAATATAATAAATATTCTAAACCAAAAAATAAGTCTCACTGGGGTGTGGGCTGGGTCGAACATGGGTCCACTAGGGTCTGACATGGGTCCAGACTAGCAAAAATCCTAAAACAATCAATTAAAAAATAATACAATCACTATTTAAATATAAGTATAATTAATTATATACAATACACAATTTACCAAATAAAAAAAACCCTATTTTCTAGAATTGGGTAGTGACAAGCCTGCCCTCCTTAAAATAATTTTGTCCTCGAAATTAAAAGATGAAACTAGGACAGTAATGCAAGGAAAGAACCATACCTCAGGGCTCGAAGAGATAGGGGTATCGCTCACGCATTTCATCCTCCCTCTCCCAGGTCGACTCACCTGGAGAGTGATGCCTCCACGCGACGTGAACCAAGGGAATATTCTGGTTCCTCAACACCTTCTCCCGCCGATCCAAAATCTCTACCGGCTGCTCTGGATAGCTAAGAGTAGGGCCTACCACGATCTCTGAGTGATCCAATACGTGACTGGGATCCGCCACGTACCGTCTCAACTGCGACACGTGGAACACATCATGAACTCCCTCCAGCGTAGACGGTAACTCAAGCCTCTACGCCACGGCGCCGACCCTCTCAAGGATACGAAAGTGTCCGACGAAACGTGGGCTAAGCTTCCCGCCTCCACCAAAGCGAATAGTGTCCCGCGTCGAAGAAATCCTCAAGAATACCAGATCTCCAACCTAGCACAAACAAGGTCTCTGCACTTAGTCTAAAACAAGCAATCACAAGAAAACACAAGAACAAAATCTAGATTCTAAGCTATACCTCGAACTCCAAAGGTCTCCGGTGGCTATCGGCCCAATGCCGCTGCCTGTCCTACGCCACCCGAAGTCTATCTCTAATGAGCTTGACCTTATCCGCTGCATCAACCACCATCTCTGGGCCAAGCAAAGCTCTCTCGCCTACATCATCCCATGATAACGGAGTACGACACCTCCGTCCATATAACGTCTCGAAAGGTGACATCTCGATACTGGCTTGGTAGCTGTTGTTATAAGCAAACTCTACCAAGTGCAAGTGATCCTTCCAAGAGCCTCTGAAATTGAAAACACAAGTGCGAAGCATGTCCTCAAGTGTCTAAATGGTCCTCTCTGACTAACCATCTGTCTGTGGGTGATATGCACAAGTAAACTTGAGCTGGGTGCCCAAGCTAGCCTGCAGACTCCTCCAGAAATGCGAAGTAAAGCGACTGTCCCAATCTGATACTATGCTCACAGGAACTCCATACAGTCTGACTATCTGGCGCACATACATCTCTGGTAGTCTCTCTGTAGACATACCCACTTTGAATGGTAGAAAGTGGGCCAATTTGGTCAATCTGTCCATGATGACCCAAATCGCATCCTTCCCGCCTGGAGAACGGGGAAGTCCAGAAATAAAATCCATGGTCACATGCTCCCATTTCTACTCCGGAATGGGTAACGGCTGGAGCAAACCTCATGGCCTCTGTCTTTGTCTTCACCTGCTGACACACTAAGCATTGGGATACGAAGCGTGCTACCTCCCGCTTCATCCCGTACCACCATACATGCTGTCTCAGATCTCTATACATCTTGTTGGCACCTGGATGCATAGAGTACTGGGATCGATGCACCTCCTGAAGAATCTTCTCGTGCAATGACCCACTCGGCACACACAACCTGGTACCGTGCCGCAATGAACCATCATCAGCAATGGTGAAGTCATCTGATAATCCAATCTGAACCTGCGCCCTGATGCTCCTCAGGGACTCATCCTTAAACTGTGTAGCCCTGATCCGATCTGCCAACTCTGACTGAATCTGCAGTCTCCACATCTGCATCTCAACTCAAGGCACTGTCACCTCAATGCCCAAGCTCTCTAGATCTGCCAGAAGATAACGATCTGTAGTCAGGCACATAGCTACCGGATACCTGCTCAACGCATCCGCAACTACGTTCGCCTTCCCTGGATGGTACTACAACAATATGTTGAAGTCTTTCATCAACTCCAACCATCTCCTCTGCCTCATGTTCAGCTCTTTTTGGGTAAACACATACTTCAAGCTCTTGTGGTCTGTGAAGATCTCCACACGCTCTCCGTATAAATAGTGTTTCCATAACTTCAGAGCAAAGATGACCGCTGCCAACTCCAAATCGTGGGTAGGGTAGTTCTTCTCATGAGGACGTAATTGCCTAGAAGCATAGGCAATTACCCTCCCGTTCTGCTGCAACACACAACCCAGTCCCTTCCCCGATGCATCACTATAGATAGTGAATCCTCCAGAACCTGATGGCAACGTCAACACTGGAGCTGTCGTCAACCTCCTCTTCAGCTCATCAAAGGCGATCTGGCACTCCTCTGACCAAACAAACTCTACGTCCTTCCAGGTCAGCCTGGACAACGGCTCTGCAATCCGGAAAAAATTCTGAACAAATCTCCTGTAGTAACCTGCCAGTCCCAGGAAACTCCTGACCTCGACTACTGAACTCGGAGCACTCCATGCCTCAACTGCCATGATCTTTCTCGGATCCACCGAGATACCCTCTCCAGTCACCACATGACCAAGGAATTCAACCTTGTCAAGGAAGAACTCACACTTCGAAAGCTTTCCATAAAGCTTCTCCTTCCTGAGAGTCTCCAGCACTATCCTCAGATGCTCCTCATGCTCCTTTGGGGTCTTCGAATACACCAAGATGTCATCTATAAATACCACCACAAACCTGTCCAGATGCTGATGGAACACCTTGTTCATCAGATTCATGAACACTGCCGGGGCATTAGTCAACCCAAACGGCATCACCATGAACTCATACTGTCCATATCTGGTCCGAAAAGCTGTCTTCGGAATATCCTCCTTCTTGACCTTCACCTGGTGGTAGCCTGTCCTCAGATCAATCCTGGAAAACACCCTCGCTCCGCTCAACTGGTCAAAAAGATCATCAATACGCGGCAGCGGATACTTGTTCTTGATTGTGAGGTTGTTCAGAGCCCTGTAGTCGATACACATCCGTATCGACCCATCCTTCTTCGGCACAAAAAGTATCGTAGCACCCCACGGAGAAGAACTAGATCTGATAAATCCCTTGTCCTGAAGCTCATCCACCTGCTTCTTCAACTCTATCAGCTCACTGTTGCCGACTTTATAGACGTGCTGGGATATCGGCTCCGCACCTGGCACCAAGTCTATAGAGAACTCCACATATCTGTCCGGAGGTAACCCTGCCAACTCTTCCGGAAAGACATCCATGTACTCTTCTATCAGTGGATGTAGCAACCTCGGCTCTACCACCAGGGCTCCGTAGAAGACTCCCTCGCACTGCTCCGCTGCTCCTCTGGCAAACTGAAACTCTGGCTCACCCGGCGGACTAAACAAAACTCTGCCTCCACGATAATCTATACTAGCATAATGCATACTCAACCAATCCATCCCGAGTATAATATCGTATCTCGGAAGTGGCATTACGAGTAGGTACACACTCAACTCCCGGCCTCCCAAGGTAACTCTCCGGTCTCTGCAGACATCACTGACTAGGATGATACCACCCCCGGTCGTGATCTTGCAGAGTCTAGCTAAAGGTTCAGTAACAAGATGGTGTCTAACAGCAAAAGATACAGACACAAAGCTATGGGAAGCCCCGGAATCAAATAAAGCAAGTGCTGGAATGGAATCAAGAAGAAAATAGATCAAAAGAAGTCAATACGGTGCAAGAAACGATATCATCAAAGAAGGACAATAATATTATAAAAGAAACAATTTCAGGAAAATTAAAGATAGCAAAAGAAATCAGGAAGGGTCCTAGTTGTGATTGAGCACACTCTCTCTCAGCCTATATCCTATATCCTATTGCAGGTAGACCTAAAAACTAGACCTGCATGGGCCACCACCAAAAACGTGTCACAACCCGCACCCGAAAAATCGGGCATGAGTCATGGGTACGTCCAGCCTATGCCGCAGAATCGATGGTAGAACGCTGTAAAGGTCCGTTCTAGGTCAACCATATCTATATATCTCACAAAAAAATCCGTCAATAACCTCTCCAAAAGGAGGGCAACCACGCAATATATATATGAATAATCCTCTCCAAAAGGAGGGCAACCACGCAATATATATAATCTCTCAATCATAATAACTAGGGAAAGAGTAAAGCACGATATGATATCAATAAAGAAACAGAACCAAAGAGAGCAAGGCAATATCCAAATATACAGTCCAAGTCTATAGTAGTCTACAACATCTCACAGCAACAAAAGAATAAGTACAATCATCCAGAAATAAACCACTGGGAACAACCCAGGAAACCCACCTAGCTAACTAGGGCGCTAAAGGCGTCTCCTCGGCGCACTCCTTCTCGATCTTGGGGTCACAACCCTCATCAACACCCGGCCCGTAGAACGTCGGTCAAAAATTCTCAGGATCCTCTGGAAAAAATATGCCCAGTCAGGACTGGAGTGAAGTACATAACTCTGAAAGCAACTCCAGATACATGGTAAGGTGTATATGACGAGCAATAGAAAAGTATACAAGATGCACAGAAAATAAATATATGCTGGAGCACAATAAGTAGCTGCAATATAAACTGAAGAACAATACAAGTAGTGGAAAAGTAACTGCAGGTGAGAAAATATGAATACTAGCTAAGTGCCTTGAGCACAAGTTCGTTATGTGATCGGCTTAGGTTGCACATGAAAAATACTACGATAACTCCGTTATGCGTGAGTTGCATAACCAACATACACATGAATACTGTTTGGCTTTGATCACATAACCAACTCCTACTCCCCTCCCCCACTAATACCATTGGATCCAACCACAATATGCTACGTACATGATAATAGCTCGCGCACACGAAGGCGAGAGCACAAGAAGCACATGATAGCACATGAGAATCAATACCCGAAGTACATGATGAAATACACATGATAGAGTACCCGCTGAACACGGTAAGGGGGATAACATCTCATGACGGGATCCACTAGTACCAGCTCGTGTAACAATGTGTCAGAATCAAATATCTCAGTTCTAGAACAGGTGATATAAACGTTATCATGAAATAGAAACTATCAAAGGTAGGTACTCGCCTGATGTCCTGAACAACTGACGAGGATCGAGATCCGAACCGGTGTCGCAAGAACCTATTACAAAAGCAGAATTAAACAGGGTTCTAAGGATTTAAAATGATATAAAATAATAAAAAATAG